>JAYESA010000017.1:146463814-146708814 GCA_036927795.1 Iris macrosiphon | reverse complement strand
AATGTACCAATAGGGTAAACTATGTAACCAGCTATGTGATATGCAAGTGAGAGCATTAATCATACTCAGGCTGAGAGTACTATAGGCTCTGTGTCGGGGAAACCCATAGCATCATTTTCTTGAAAGGCCAGTACATGTGCCAAAGCTCTGTGTCAGAGTCTAAGGCACCTCCAGATAACTATATATATATATATATATATATATATATATATATATATATATATATATATATATATATAATATAATCAACCTTTAGTATGGTAAGTCTCTCCCCACCCAATGTAATCACACGTCTCATGTCCACGATGTCTCATGTCCATGTCACGCAAGATCATGACCTCTAACTGATGCAGCGAGTCATAATGATAGCTAAGCATATGCAATAAAGTCTATGTCACGAATCCTGTAACCTATACAGAATCACCAGGAATAACTCAAAAGATTCTGTCTCATGAACAATGTTAAGTGTCCTATGGTATGACGTACTTGATAATGCAAGGGTCGCGATATCAATCTCTAGTGACGTTACACGACTCCGCGTACGACGTCGACACCCGAATGTTATTCAGACGCTAAGCAATGTCACACGGTCCTAGATTGAACATTTATATCAAGAGTATATATATATGTACAAAGAACTCAAACAAATATTATAACATGAATCACTACAAGTTGGCAAGGTACACTTGCCTGGAGTTTGGTTTCTAACAGTTGCTTCGGTTACAATGGGATCTTCAGGTACTCCTCCGGTTGCTGAAATAACTATTACCATCATGTTCAGAAATATCAAATAGCTAGGTTTGCCTATCCATAAGTCCAATTTGGACACAGGGGCAAAATTGACAGTTTTCGGTCAAAGCGGGGTCCACATGTGGCCCACTTCGCACAAAAAAATGTGCCAGAGATAAAGTTCTCCAAATTCGTCAAACTTAGTGTTTACAAGTTCAAAACAATGATACGAGCCCAACGAAATGTCCAAAACTGGATTCCGATGAGCCGATCACAAAATCGCCCGTCAAGTGGAGCCGTGGGGCCCACGATACGGGATTTTGTCAACGTTCTCGGAATCGAACCAAACTTGGGTCACAGGACCAGCGTATTGCTACGAGTCCGATGAGACAAGTTTTGTTTCGATACGACGAGCACACACAAAGTTACAATGAGTTTCAGAACATGGCTGATACGGGACGTTGTCGACGGATACGCGTTGATTTCGGTGTGCACACACATCCAAATCAACTTCCGCGAAATCTCACGCGCGTATCGACGGCGCGCACCTTTCGGTGAAGTTCGAACACGACAAAATCGTCTCGTTTAGCGGGGCACACCCAGTTCCGAGAAAAATTAGGGTTTTACAAGACCAAGTTTTTGGCCATTTTCACCCGCGAATAACATGCAAATTACAACTCAATAAATTGAACTAAAATATGGTTTTAAAACTTGGTCATAAGGTCTAAATTACTGTTCAAGTGGATTTTAGAAATAGTTAACAGGTTGCACGCAAAACGGTCGTGAACTTGCGAGTTCGGGACGATTTCTGAATTTTCAGAAATAGGGTTTATTTTTCTGTTTTTGCGTTGCGGTTTGTGACCGACACATGACGCGATACCCCGAACGAGTTGCATGGGTTTCGAGAGGGCCATGCGGTCTACGCGCATGATTCGACAGAATAGAAAACGGGTCAATACACATGGAGTTACACGAGCATGAAGACAGGTACCTTGAAGCTGTATGCTGTCGCGAAAGAACGCGGCGCAGTGGGGCACGGCGGAGGGGCACAACGACGGTGGTTGCCGGGGGCCGCTGAGGTGGCGCTGGGGTCGCTAGGGGCTCGTCGCCGGAGGTCGGGGCGGAGGACGTCGGGGGAGCTCGGTGGTGGCGGTGGATTGAAGGGGAGATGGCGGTGGCGGTGATGGGTTCCGGGGGGGGGGGGGGATATAGGGAGGTAGAGCGGGGTTGAGGTCCGAGCCGGGGGGGGGGGAGATCGTGGGCGGAGGCGGGGCGGTGATGGCGGGGTAGTTGCGCCGGCGGAGGCGGGGTCGTGGCCGGGAACAGCGGGGCGGGGTCGTTGGCCGTAGGGTCGTGGGGTGAGGGAGATCGTGGGGGAGAGGGGCGGGCTAGCAGGTCGGGTCGGGTAGGATCCGACCCGTTAGGTTTAGTGTTTGGGTCCGGTCCGGTTCAGTTCAGCTGGATTGGGTTGGGTTGGTCCGGTTCAGTCCGGTTAAACCCGGTTCAGTCCGGTTTAAGCTGGTTTAATTAAAACAGATTTTTTTAGCTATTTAAAAAATAGTTTTTGAGCCCAATAAATTTTAAAAAAATTACACAACATCTAATAATTAATAATACACCCAAAAATATAATTTTTGTAATATTTTAATACTTAATTTAATACATAAAAATATTAATCCATGAAGGACATTTTTAATAATTAATTAAAAATTACTGAAAAATCAAGGAAATTTATTTTTAAATTTTTTTAAAAAATAGGGTGTTACAGAATCACACCACCCCCGGAGCCGCAAATCACAGTCAGAGCGAAGAAGAATGCCTTGACCGGGACAACCCTTCAGATATCTAACAACCCTCAAAGCCGCATCCCAATGATCACACCAGGACTCATGCATAAACTACGACAAGATGTGAACATCATAAGCTAAATCCGGCCGAGTAAACGAAAGATAAATAAGTCGTCCCACAAGCCGTCGATATCCTTCCCCTTCAGACAAAAGTGGACTTGTAGAGTGTGCCAGTTGATGATGTTGTTCCATGAAAAAGTTTGCGGGTTTCGTCCCCAACAATCCTATCTCAGAGATAATAGCAAGTGTATATTTTCGTTGACACAGAAAAATACCTTCCGCACTTCGAGCTACTTCAACACCAAGAATAAACTTTAACGCCCCAAGGTCCTTCATGTGAAAGCATGTACTCAAATAATTCTTAATGGCAGTAAGAGCAGCAGAATTATTGCCAGAGAGAATTAAATCGTTGACATACACAAGAACATTTATTTGAACGTCGCCCTTATGAAGAGTAAAAAATGAATAATCAGAGTACGATCGACAAAATTCGTACTCCCGCAAAGAAGATGCCAACTTCGCAAACCAACAACGAGGCGCCTGTTTAAGCCCATAAAGAGATTTTCGAAGCCGACATACCTTACCAGGGTGTTTGGTTTGGAAACCAGGTGGTAGTTTCATATACACTTCTTCAGTAAGGTCTCCATGTAGGGAGGCATTGTGAACATCCATATGATGTAGTTCCCATTTCTTTGCGGCGGCTACAACTAGAAATGCACGAACAGTAACTATTTTTGCAACCGGAGCAAAAGTATCAGTGTAATCAATCCCTTTAACCTGATTATTTCCAAAAACCACCAAACGGACTTTAAGCCGCTCAACACTCCCATCAGAGTTATACTTTATCTTGTACACCCACCGGCTCCCCAGAGCACGTTTTCCAACCAGAAGCATCTCCATGGTCCAGGTACTACTATCCTCCAATGCCCGTATCTCCTTCTACATAGCTTCTTGCCACCCTGCATCTTTAACCGCCTCTTTAAAGGAGGTCGGCTCTGTACATGCAGTTACAGCTGCAAGAAAATTCTTGTGTCCCAAAGAAAATCGGTCACAATTCAAAAAATGTGCTATAGGATAAGGAGTACCTGAGGAGTGATTGGACGTGGTGGAACGTTGGGAGGGAGGACTATGAGACAATTTCGTATTGTATTTGTAACAAAGTCACGGAGCTTCACAGACGGAATCTTGGTACGCATGTCACGCCCCAGTGTACCCTCACCATTAGACACCTCTACCGTCGCCTCATCCTTTGCTGTCTCAGCCGCCACGGCTGTCTCCGCCACGGCGGCCTCCGTCCGCATCTTCCACGGTGGTCTCGGCCTCAGCCGCGCTGTCCTCCATGGCGGCCTCAGCTTCCACGACGGCTATCCCATCCATATGAGGTAGATCAAACCCCAAAGCATCATTGTCCAAGACAAGGGGCGTCAGGTCAGGAGGAGCCATATCACCACGATCATCTTCAACAGAATAGGGAACTCATTCTCATAAAATTTAACATCTCGAGAGACAAAAAAATTACCAGTAGCTAGATCATACAATTTTTAACCCTTCTTGCCATGGGGGTATCCCACAAAAATATACTTTCGACTATGAGGAGCAAACTTATCCATCTTAGCTTTTTGGTTGTGGACAAAACAAAGACAACCAAAAATACATAATTCATCATAAGAAGGAGGAGCACCAAATAATATTTCATAGGGGATTTTAAAACCAAGAAGGCTCGAAGGAGTTCAATTGATCAAATAACCAGCCGCCAAAATATACTCATCCCAAAAAGAAATTGGCAAAATTTTCTGAAAACGTAAAGCACGTGCCACATTCAAAATATGTCCATGTTTTCGTTCGACCCTCCCATTTTGCTGAGGTGTGCCTACACAAGATGTCTGAAATAAAATACCATTCTGTGCAAAGTAGTCGCACATGCAATTAAACTCAGTACCATTATCACTTCGCACAATGCGAACTTTGGAATTAAATTGCCGCTCAATCATAAAAAAAATGACGAGAACATCTTGTATACTTCGGTCTTATCAATCAACAAAAATATCCCAACAGCACGAGAAAAATCAGCCACAATCGTCAAAAAATATCGAGCTCCACACGAAGAAGGCATAGGATACGGCCCCCAAAGATCACATTGTATCAAATCAAAAATTGTAACAGCCCGAGAGTCACTGACATGAAAGATACCTCAAGTTTGCTTTGGCTTATGACAAACTTCACATGCCTTATTCACTGAACTACTAGAGCTACTGACAATAGGAAGTGACTTTACTACTTTATCAGAAGGATGCCCAAGTCGCTGATGCCAAATGTCCAGAGAAGTCTCAGTCACTGCCAAGGCCTGAGTCTTCAGTGCAATACGAAGTAGTAGAGTCCGTCCTGCAATTTATCGATGCCAATCAGGGTCCTCAAACTGGGGTCCTGTATCACGCACAAATTTTTAGTAAATTGTATAACACAATTTATATCGTCAATAAGATGGGCCACAGAAATTAAATTATAATATAATTGAGGTACAAATAGAACATTCGTGAGAATCACGCCTGGTGCAAGAGCAACACGCCCGCAGCACGAGGCAACTGCAGTCCGTCCATCCGGAAGTCCAACCAGACACTTCTCTATTGTCGTCACCCCCGACAATAAATCCAAATTCCCCATAACATGATTCGAAGTGCATGTATCAATAATCCAAGGTGCAATAGACTTACCCACCATACGATCCTCCGGAGATTTGGCCGAAGAATTACCAAGCATAGAAATAAGTTGTTGCCATTGGTCCAGAGTCAATCCCCGCACACCACCGTCGCCTGCACCATCATCTGCCATCCGCAGCTGTGCAGCAACGAAGCCAGGTCCTGCCACCGCCATACGCACTTTCGTACTCCGTCCACGTCACCACCAGTCGCATGTCCGCAATATCGAACATTGAGCGAATTCCACAGTGGTTTCGCCTCCTCAAAGTATGGTATTGTCTTCTTCACTGAAGCGTCGATAGTATGCAAAACTTACTGCACAAGCATCGATTGGACGCAATACCAATCCTCCAATTGATCCTTCTCCGAAGGTTAATTGATAGACCCATCAACAAATCCAATTTTTCGTCGAGCCCGTAGAGAAAGCCGAATAGATCTCGACCATTCCTCATAATTCTTCCCACGAAACAACACTTTCGTAATTGTATTACCCAGATTGTCATTAGAACCAAGGTAATACGGGGATGTGGGATCGATCCGCGATGCCGCCGGCGTGGAAGTCCCGCCGTCGACGCTCGTCATGTCGCCATCGTCGCTCGACATACCGCCACCGCCGCCGCCGCTCGAAGAAAACGTGCCCTAGCCGTTAGGCTTTGATACCATGTGAAGAAGTGATAGGAGATAATATTCTAGGTATTTTATTTATCATGATATTAGATATATATACATCCACATATCAACTTGGGGTTAAGTCACATGGCCAATCACCATAAATACAATTTAATCCCAATACCCCAATCACCATATATAGCCAGCCAATCATCATATATAGCTAATCACCATAAATATAATTTAATAATACAATTTAATCCCAATATATATATATATATATATATATATATATATATATATATATATGGTGATTATATAAATACCAATATGTCACGCAATACACCGATCATCCTCCTAGGCCGGTACGATCCCAATGCCCCGTTGATCGTCCGACGAAGTAGATACATCGTGCACGAGTTGTCCGTGACCATGCAAGTCTTGGATCATTCCAGATTCACAACATGACATGATAATTTTTGATTCTTTTTCTGAACGAGCATTGTTCCACGAGCTGTGATTCTTACTTTACTTGACATATTTCTCGTTCAGTGTTTAACTTGACTCAATGCATTTCCTTTGGTTCAGGGACTGCCTTGGCGACCTAACGGTCCCGGATACTTGCAGGTTCACATTGCATAGAAGGACTATTTGATAGTCTTCTGGCTAACTAAATGCATGCACGATACAAATAGTGTTACTTGATTGTGGCATAATTTCGTGTGGCAAACATTAGAACGGGACAATGAGTACAAGTTAACATATAAGCAGGCAAGCATTGCATTTGTGTAACATAAGCTTTTACATTGGCACGGGTCTAAGGGTAAACCGAGAAGTAAAATCGTACATGGACATACCGAACGACATAATCTAGGGACGTGCAGTGTAAACGAGTGAACAGTGCACTACGAAGAGTATATATCGTTCTACTCGAGGTATAGCGGGGTCTAGTTGCACAAGGCAAAGGTAGCATGCGAGGGTCTATGATATATGCAAAGTTTTATTTTCATGTTCTAACACAAGCAACAGAAGTTGGGTTTATTCCCTTAACTATGTGCGTTGTATTCTTTATTAGCATGCATGGGGTGATTCACCTAGCGACTAGCATGTATCGTCCATATTTTAAGTGTGCTGGCTAAGCAAAGACAAGTTCATCGTAGCCACCCACCTTAGCGAATGATTCTCCTCGGTCAAGCGATACCCCGAGCGAGCATTCAAAAGTCTAAGTCTGAACTCCTGAAGGGCCAAGTCTGAAAATCCTTTGCCTCAAACGAGTCTTCTCGGTGAGCAAAGCAGGTCGGGTTATTGCACTTTTGCCGTTTGAATCGGCTGTCCGCTTGAACGGAACGAGTCGTTACATTATACACCACTCAGAAAAAGTCTCGTCCTCGAGACTTCCTGAGCGCAAGTCGTTCTATCGCATTATCGAATCTATCCCAAACGTAGCAATCCATATCACTAGATCCGTTCGAACACAATTTTTTACTCGCTCCTTATACCGTGTCGCATATATGTGGGGTCGGTCTCATTGAATAACTTTATCATTCAATCCAAGTTCTGATTCGGTATCTATTGTGCCTTAGCACGGAACATATCGCTTAACAATGCTTGAACATGCCATAGAACTGGGGCAACAAGACTTAGTGTTAGATTTGGAACGGTAACGTGTGCTATGTTTGACCCGAACGGATGGATGCTAGTCGGTAGATCTAATAGATCGTGCTTAACGGTAGTGCAAAACTTGATTTGAGTTGGAATAGAAATTACATGAAAATTTGATTGACCCTGCTGGAAGTATCATCGTGATTTGTAAGACGAGAACCCTCGAGA
Organism: Iris macrosiphon; assembly: GCA_036927795.1. Taxonomy (NCBI): domain Eukaryota; kingdom Viridiplantae; phylum Streptophyta; class Magnoliopsida; order Asparagales; family Iridaceae; genus Iris; species Iris macrosiphon. The sequence continues at coordinate 146,701,103 of JAYESA010000017.1, read as the reverse complement.
TTTTCGCAAGTAGCTTGTCCGATTTTACTATCACTAAGTTTGGTTGAATGCATGTGTTTGAGGGACGCCTTGAACGTGTGCACGATCCAAGAAGCAGTGATATATTGAACTCGAGTGCAAAGACTTCGCTATCGCTAAGTTGGTTGACATGCATATGTTTGAAGGACGTTTTGAATATGTGCACGATCCAGACTCGCGATATGCTGATCTCAAATGACAGTGCAAGTGAATATGTTAGACTCGCATGGACAAGTATAACGGCTTGTATAAGTTTGCCTCAGCCTTAGCTTGTCATTCAAGATGGATCATAACGTACCCCGCGTTAAGCGATATGTTTCGCGCTAAGGTGCAATAGAGACCGAGTCAGAACTTGGATTGGATGATAGAGTTATTCAATGAGACCGACCCAGCATATACGTGACACGGTATAAGAAACGAGTAGGAAATTGTGTTCGAACGGATCTAGTGGTACCGATTGCTACGCTTGGGATAGATTCGATAATGCGATAGAATGACTTGCGCTCAGAAAGTCTCGAGGACGAGACTTTTTCTGAGTGGTGTATAATGTAACGACCCGTTCCGTTCAAGCAGACAACCGATTCAAATGACGCAAGTGCAATGACCCAACTCGCTTTGTTCAGCGAGAAGACTCGTTTGAGGCAAAGGATTTCCAGACTTGGCCCTTCAGGAGTTCGGACTTAGACTTTCAAAGGCCCGCTCGGAGTATCGCTCGACCGAGGCGAATCATCGCTAAGGTGGGTGGCTGCGATGAACTTGTCTTTGCTTAGCCAGCACACTTAAAATATGGACGATACATGCTATTCGCTAGGTGAATCACCCCCTGCATGCTAATAAAGAATCCAACGCATCTAGCTAAGGGAATAATCTCAAATTGTATTGCTTGTGTTAGAACATGAAAATGAAACTTTGCTTATAAATGGACCCTCGCATGCTACATTTGCCTTGTGCAACTAGACCCCGCTATGCCTCCTTCGTGCGTGCTGAGGCACGGAGTTCACTCTGGAGCCTTGGAGCGTTGCGTCCGGAACTGAAGCACATATATAAGACATAATAGAATTTTATATATATATATATATATATATATATATATATATATATATAAACGGAATATGAGCCATAGTGCTCATTTTTTTTACATTCATATGTGCACTAGTACACTCTATTCCTATTGGTCCACATGTGCATGGCTCATGTAGAAAAATGAACATTATGGCTCATATCTCGTTTATATATATATATATATATATATATATATATATATATATATATATATATATATATATATATATGGTCTGTTTATAATTTTGTAATTTAAGTTATCTCATTTCTTCCTCAATCCCTACACTCTACGCTCTGCACAAGACCTCCAATTCTTCAATCCATATTCCCTACCGACTCTAAGACTCATATTTATAATTATACACAAAATTTAGAGTTTACCAAAGATCTTGTTCTGACCGGTGTGCTGTCTATCATCTCTAAGTGGTTCAATTGCTATTTTGCTTCTAAAGATTCCTCAATTGTTAGATAAATTTATTTTCCACAATAAAGATCTGGCGTGAGTTTTATTTTATACAATAAGGATCATATTTCTTTTATTTATATAATTTAAGAATTTGGATGTGCATGCCTAGTCTTTATTTAAGAAACATTGATGTGGAAGCCTAGTTTTTATTTATACAATTTAATGGTCAGTACGTCTTCTATCTAAAATATCTTTATTATACTATGTAATGTGTTTGAATATAGATAATTTGAACTCTGGTTATTTTGTTTAGTAACTATCTATAATTTCAGCTATAATATACAATCAAGAACATCTCTAGAAATTTTGATAAAGACATAGAATAAAATCTTTAAAAAATACAAATAAATAAATTTTAGGGCCTTATTTTGAGATTCGTACAGGGCCTTCAATAATTCAGGACCGACCTTGCAAAAACATATGAGTAGTTAATATATATATATATATATATATATATATATATATATATATATATATATATATATATATATAAGAGGAAAACATATTACTCTTGTCTTTTTTTACAAATTTAGTTTAGTGATATGTTATATTCTTATTGGAAGAGAATATGACCTCAATACTGCTACATGGTAAGTCCGGTTCATTGAATAATTTTTCGTTATTTTGTAACCGACATACTTATAGCTAGATTTCTGGGTCGATAAAAACGATATAATTTAAACTGCATGGATCCTCGGGCATGCAGTTGGCGACATCGTCCCCTCTTCATTTCGATCGGCTTTGTCTCAAAGTTAAACACATTAGGAAGCAGGCAGCTGACAAATTAATGGTGGCTTAAACTCAAAACCAATATTCTAAACATCCAACAAATATTGATCTGGTTGATCAAATCTACCCCTAGGCTAGTGTGTACACACACGTGCGTTGTACGTAGAAAATTCTATTTGGCATCCGTCAGGTGTACGTCTCCCGTGCACCCGCGAGGGCGTAGGTCACCACGGAGGCCGTCGGAGAGACCGTCGAACGGAGCAAGACAAGGAGGACAGACGGGAAGGAGAGTATTGCGCTGTCGCCGCCTCCTCCTCCGCCGTCGCATACTCCTCCTCCTACTCAGCCTCCCTCCCCCTCCCGGAGACTCCCTCCCCCCTCATGCTTCGCCGCCCCCCTTCCGCACCGCCGCCACTCCCCCAATGTGCCACCGCACCTATGTTAGTCCCGAGACGGATCAAAGATGGTAGAATGTGGGCCATAGCAGAGCTACTAGCGAGATCCAAAGGTCCGCTCTCTACTGGAATCCAAGTTGTCGTCGTTATCAGAGATTCACACAAGAGTTCCTCATCTGATATATCTCGATTCCAACGAAGCACGAACCAATAACAAGTTACAAACTCCGAAGATAAAGAAGATTACAATAAGTCAAACATTCTTCTCTTTACGTTCGCAGACGCTACAATGAGAATGAACGAGCAAAGAAAAAGCTGAAGAAGAGCTCATCGCTGGGGTGGTCAAAACCACCGTTGCTCAAAGCAATATTTGTCGTACAGACGATCTTCTCCCAGGAACCAGCAAGTTCATAAATGAACTTCTGGGACGCTCAATGTCACATTCGAAAAATACTCGAAAAATATCATGTGAGAGGGAGACACTCTGGGCCGCATATGATCTGGTGTTCTCGATTTTTTCATCTGTTTTCTCTCTACTCAAATGAAAGAGGAGGTCCTCTATATATAGAGGAAAACAACACCTATGCGGCCTGAGGAAACTCTAGGCCGCATATGCGATGACCGACCATATCTCCCAAAATTCGGGTGTTAAAGCAGCAGGCGCCGTGCGCGCCGCATGCGCCGCCTCCACCGCCGGCCACGCTGTACTGCACGAGGCGTACAACGCCGTCAAACGCCGAAGGTAGCCGCTTGCGCCGCATATTCTGAAAGGCACATAAAACCATGCGCCGCCTAAAGCAGATCATGTCCCCTCCCCATGCGACTAGCTCATCCAAACCTGGCCGCATATCCCCAGGCCGCATAGCGCCTGGCCCCAAAGACCCTGGCCGCATAGCGCCTGGCAGCATTGCCCCTGGCCCCATAACCCCTAGACACATAGTGCCTTGGCCGCATAGCGCCGGGTCGCATAGCTCTTTGGCCGCATGCGCCACGAAGCATGCGTCCGAGCTAGCAATCGTGCATGCAACTCGCGCATAAAGGAGCGCATGAGCGCCATGCGACGATGCTGACATGCTAAGTGCAAAGTGCGTCAACAAAGCGCCACTTTGATCCCTTGAGCCCGTGCTCGAGTTCGAGTCGCTAAGCCCCTTCAGGGCTTATCTTCCAAGGAAAACTTCTCAAATGTGGGGACAAAACAAAAGATTGTCATAATGGAGTTCATACTTAATCTCTCTAGGAAAGTCAACCTACATGAGCCTCCACCCCATGTGCATATACCAATACTAAGCATAGCTATATATTGAGACCCAAAGCTAAGTGGAAAACACTAACAATCTCTCACATATATTACAATATATGGTTGGGCGTTCCTCACAGTGACTGCCACAATGCATTAGGATAGATGTCGTCGATGACTTGAATCTTCCCGCATGGGTCAAACAACAGTATGATACAAGAATGAACTAGGCCTTAAATTCTGCACCATAGCTGCTATTCTTCCCACTCACACAATGACCTCAATTGTGCCATCCGGTCCCACGTTAAAGGCCATGTGCTAACCTGGTCTCAATGTATGTATCTTAGGCGTCTATAAGCTTTCCCTCAAGAGACGGCCTACATCTCTATTCATACACTTAGGTGAGTTCTTTAACTATAAAGAGTTTATTATCCGACATGAAGTCTTGTGCTTCTGTGCGGTGCTATGCCGCATGTCATGGCCGCCCAAGGCAGAGGATCCCCCTCTTGTGGTGTCATACCACTATAGCATGAGGATACATGCCTCTTAGTAGTGTTGTTACTACACACATCATGGAGTCTTGCGCTCCTGTGCGGTGCAACGCCGCTGTGACATGGCTCGAAGCAGAGGTTCACTCCCTCATGTAGTGTCAACCACTGTAGCATGAGGTCACCAGCGTCTTAGTAGTGATGTACTATATCTCATCATGAAGCATTGTGTCACACCCGTCCCAAAATACGTAGGACTAAAAATACGTAACATGCCAGCTACGCATTCGACCAGACTATGGGCCGACTCAAATACGTATAAGCTGTAATATTATGGTCACTATATACATAAAATATTAAATATATCTGTGTCTCAATCCACAATGAACATAATACATCAAGGATGAGCTACATGTGCTAAAGTTGGCCGTCCAGTAACACACAAACTCGAATAGACTCGAGAAAGAAATATGAGTCTATAAAAACTAGGCTATATCAGTAGATGAATCAACAATATGAATAAATAAATATATCTCCGTTAGAAATGATATAAGTACCTAGTACCAATGTCCGTATAACAAAGCAATATACATTAGCAACTCCAGGCAGGCTCCACAACGATTTATGCTGCAAAACTGGCAAGGAACTAGGTCCTCAGAGGGACGTAACAAAGTACAAGAAACAACATGCCAATGTAACAATAAAATAATAAGCAGTGTGTTCAAGGGTATCTATTATAACCAGCTAAGTGAATGCAAGTGAGAGCATCACTAGTACTCAGGCTGAGATCACTACAGGCTCTATGTCGGAGAGCCCATAGCAGCAAGTAGTATCTCGTAGGGCCAGTAAATATGCCAAGCTCTGGTACAGAGACTAAAGCACCTCCAATAACATAGTATATATATAAACATAATCAACCTGTAACATGTGTGTCTCTCCCAACCCAATGTAACCTCACGTCTCATGTCCACAACGTCTCATATCCATAACACGCAAGATCATGACCTCTAGCTAGTACAACGAGTCATAATGATATCTATATAATATGCAAGTCTCACATCACGAATCCTATAAGCATATACATAATCACCATGAATAACTCAAGAAAGATTCTGTCACATGAAATAGTGTCAAGTGTCCTACGGTATGACGTACTTGGTAAAGCAAGCACATAAAAATAGGATCGTGGAATCAACTCTATAAGTGACGTTACACGACTCCGCGTACGGCGTCGACACCTGAATCTTGTTCGGACGCTAAGCAATATCTCACGGTCCTAGTTTGAACAGGTACATCACAAGAGTATATATATATGGAAAGAAACACAAGAAGATATTATAACAGGATCTATTACAAGTTTGGCAAGGTACACTTGCCTGGTACTCTAAGCTGATAATACAAAGAACCTGCTTTCGAATCCACGCTCATGCGATCCCAAGAGCCAAAATATATAATATCATACTATGACACGGTTGATTAAGCACGCACAAGAGTATAACTACTCTACATCATTAATCATTTGACAATTATGGTCTAAATTAATCAAGGGTACAACTTACACAATGATATTAGTTATTTAGAGTCTAAAATAATCAGGGGTTCTAACTAAGTAGGTTGGCTAAAGTTCACTAGTGAAGGACCAAGAAAATATGTAAACACTACTACGACTAGTGTACAACGCTAGAATAACATCTTCTATATTCTAACATAGTGTTTATAAACAATAAAATTAGCTAGCATAAAACCTAGGCTAAGTGCACTACTAGTTGCACAACATTTAATCACGTCTCAACAATGCATTTATTTATATATAAAACCCTAAACAAAACTTATATATTCTAAAATTTAGTGACAATTAGAGTAAAAATCATGTTTTTCAAGTGGTTGCTTGGGTTTTAGATCATGGTAAAGTGAATAGGACAACAAGTATATAAATAACATTCAAGTCTAGACATGAGAAGTAGTAAGTGTTCTTGGTGTAATATCATAAAAAATATGAATAGAAAGTTGGTGAAATTTAATAGGGACGTGACATAAATGTAGAGTGGGTTGAGTAGGTGGAGTTTGAGCTCTTACAAAGTGAAATAGGAAGGCAAAAGAGGACTGTGCACTGCTTGCACAAATTTTTCCAAATTTGGACACTTCGGCTCGTAGCTGCTATTCGGGGCTTCAAAACATTTCTACAAGTGCTTTGGGGCTTAGAGAGATTAGGGGAGAGGTAGAGGATGATGATAGGGTAATTATTGAAGTGGTTTTGGTGCTGGAAGTGGTGGCAACAAGGTGTTGAAGTGGTGCTATTACTGGCAGGTTCAGCAGAGTGTCTTCGATTTGTAGGGGGGTGTTTGGGGGAGTTGTGGGATGATTTAGGTGCTGAGTTATAAAGAAAACTTGCTAAGGAGAGGTAGGGGAAGGAGATTTGGGTTCTTTGGTTTGGTTTGGAGGCTATGGAGGTGGTGGAGTGGCCTGAGAAGAGGATACACTGAATTCGGATTCAGCCTAGACACCTCTGATGGAGGGCTATTTTGAGGAATTTAGATTGAGTTTTGATAGAAGGTTTGTTAAGAGAAAGAGATAAGGACAGTGAGAGGAAAAACATACAAAATTTGAGATAAAGATACTCACTGTGGAGGGAGATAGGGCCAGATTGGTGGGGGTATTGCTGAATTCAGATTCAGCCTGTGTAGGGTTGGATAGATGGAGGTGTGGAGGGAGGTGGAGAAGGAATTTGGATATGGTTTGTGAAGAGAAAATGTGAGGAAGAGAGTTAGGAAGAATTTTTCTTTAGGTGGTTTGAATGAGGGAGGTGAAGAGGGGGGGGGTTATTGGCATCCTAGTGGGGAGGGGAAGGGTTTGGAGTAACAACTTTTGCTAGTGGGGAGAGGAAGAGTTTATGGTTATAAATTTTGTTCTAGTGGGGAGGGAAATAGTTGTAAGATGAATGATGGCTGGAGAAATGAGGGAAATGAGGTAGATAGAGAGATATTAAGTGGGGGGTTTAAGGCTTTGATGATGATCAGTTACCAATGGGGTAAGAAAATGTCACAAGTTATAACTCCTTCCCTTTCACATTCCACCCTAATGATTTAATAAACCTATGGCTGTCCAAAACTGAAATGATGTTTAATATGGATGGTCAAACCTAGCTTAGTCAACCTAGGTTAAGTCCAACTACTTCCAATTGGGTCAAGTTCGGGTCGTTGCGGTTTAGTTTGACTAGGTTGGTCCGATTGACTAGGAAATGGGTCATTTGTTATCATGTGTATTTTAGACCTGGTTTAGATCATGACCATGCATTAGTTCGAAAGAATTGGTCAAAATTGGGTCTCCAATTTAAATTGAAATGGTCAACGGTTGCATTGTAGGTGCTAGAAATTAAATTTTTGACCCGAATGTTTTACATTAAAAATAGAGCACAAGAAAATGTGTTTGAGTGGGATATGATAATCATAAATGAAGGTGGTCTCGTCTAGATCATGCATATAAAATTTGTTTGGAGATAATGGCTAATGTTTTGCTCCTAAAAATTAAAACAACGGAAAATATTTTTAAATGATACTTTTGTTTACTTAATCCTAATTAATAATAAAAAAATAATTTTAAATATTATATTAAATTAAAATAACTAATTTTTGGGTGAGGGGGTTTATATCTTGCGCTTTCTTGCGGTGCTACGCCGTTGTGACATGGCTCGAAGCCGAGGTTCACTCCTTCATGTGGGGTCACCCACTATAGCATGAGGTCACATGCCACTTTGTAGTGTTGTACTACTACTCTCTCTCTCTCTCTCTCTATTTAGCATTAGGCCACCTGCCTATGTGCGGTGCTACCGCTGCTGTGACATGGCCCGAAGCCGAGGTTCAGTCCCTCGTGTGATATCACGCCACTGTAGCATGGGATACAAGTCCTTTGTAGTGCTGAAACTACCCGTGCTTCCTGCAACGTACGCCGGACATTCTCTCTTCCCGAGACTCATTAAGGCGTCAAAGCCATCCTTCCACAGGAAATGTTCTGATCAAGAACAAATAGTAGACCACAGTGGTTCCGGGTACGTATCCCACAATGTCCCTGGGGACTATCTACTGTACCTGATATTCTGTCACGACCCGTACCCAAAAATTGGGCATGAGTCGTGGGTACACCAAGCCTACGCCGCAGTATCGGCGGTAGAACGTTGTAAGGTCCACAAAACTATCTAACAAACTCACGCAATGATATATGTATATCCTGTCAAAAGTAACTCAACTCCAAAGGAGGATAAGATGAATATATATAACATCAATACTTAATCAAACAAACTAGAGGTAGATAATGGCACGATGTCATAAAGGAAGGAAAATAACAAGTTATCACAATATCCAAGACTAGAGTTAACAAATAACATAAGGGTCTCAATATAAATAACATGCTAAGGTCTAAGCTGGAAACATATCCAGTACAAATAAAGATACTAGCTACTGGTCTGCTATGGCTAGGTGTGTCTCTTCGACAGCTGGAATCAGATCATCCTGGACTAAAGGATCTACCTTAGCCGGATCTCCGTCCTGTGGGCCGTAGTATGTAGGACACCAGTCATCTAAGTAGCCGTCTGAAAAAAAATATCCAATCAGGAAAGGAGTGAAGTACAAATTCTGAAGCAGTTTCATATACATGGTAGAGAATATATAACAATAATAGAAATGAATACAAGATGCACAGGTAACTAGGAATGAAAATATAACTGGAAAAGTGAATACGAGCAATATGGTGTGAACTTGCATTAAGAGAACTGATGATACTAACTAGTGCCTTAGAGTACAAGTTCATTATGTGATCGGTTTAGGTTGCACACGAATATTCTACGGTAACTCAATTATACGTGTTGGGTTTAATTGACATGCACACGAATACACTAAGGGTTTGATCACATAATCAACTCCTACTCTCCCTCCCCGACTAATATTCATGGATCAAATCACGACACGTTACGCACACGAGTATAATATGAGCACACGGAGCACACGATATGTACGCGCACATGGAATACCCGAAGCACACGATAAAATACATGTGTAAAAGTATCCAATGCACTCGTCAAATAAATAACATCTCCTGACTCGATCCATATAATACCAGCCCGTGTAACATGGTGTCAGAATCAAGTAAACAGATCTAGAACATATGATATATACACTATCAAGTGCTGAAAACTAACAGATAATGTACTAACCTGAGGTCCTGAGCAAATGAGATAAAACGGTGTCCGAACTGGGGTCAGAGAAACCTATATATAAATTTATAGGTGTAATGAAAAAGAATGAGTTAAATAAATGAATTTGGTGTTTTCTAGGTCACCACGGTCAAACTAGGTCAATATCCTGATTTTTGGTTCATACCTAACTTCTAGGTTAATTCTAGTTGGTATTGTAGTTTATATACCTTAATACAAGATACTACTTATGATGTCTATATATATACCTCATATATATAGTATCTCAACATAGTTGTCACACTCCTTAACACCATAACTCACTAAGTTAACTACATCCAGGTATACACATACACAACTGACTGATACTTGAATACCAACACTAGCACCATACTTTAAATCACTATCTTTACATGCTAGGATAGGAATATACCTACCCTTGCAAATACCTTGATGTATAACTAATGCCTTAGTTCACTAGGTATCTACCCATTCCTATTCAATGGTACTTGGGTATCATTACCTACACCACTCTTGAATACCCCAACATATACCTGCACTAGATTCCAGACTCTGATACACTACCCTCACTCTAACACATATGTACTACACTTCACTTCATGCACCAAACTCACTTGCCCCAACTTATACCTGCACTAGACTCCAGACTCTGATACACTACTCTCACTCTAACACCTATGTACTATACTTCACTTCATGCACCGAACTCACTTGTGCACCACTGCACAGGTTATACCCATCACTTATTCTATTAGATACTTACCTACACTAGTATCTAGCACTTGATACTAAATACCCCATACCTTAACTACCTATCCAGTACTCTAACCTACACATCCTATTCTCCAACTTAACTCTACATTATTTCCCTAAGTTGTTATTGCCGCCCAAACTATAGTTGCAAGTGCACTTAATGCACTTCACTTTATCTCCCCACATCTCACCCCATATCTCTTCACATGCTGAACACTCTTGCAGAACCCTTAAAACTGTGCCCTTGCCCAGTGCATACTTGACTCAGGCAGTACACTACCTGTGCACTGAGTTGCACACAATTGGAATCTGGACTGCCTGTGCACTGGCATACAGTTTAGAGTTCATCCCTAATACTGCTGCAGGTGCTAACTACATCGAGCACACCCTGGTATACTAAGTGCACACACTCCTAACACCTGCACAAAGCTCTGCGAATCCAAGACACCCCTCCCACTCTACTGCTATCTGGACTGGACAGAACCACACACCACACTTCACATAAGTGCTAGAACAACAACCATGTGCACACTGGTTCACTAGTTGTACCCGTAACACTGACATACACAGTGGTTATACCATATAAGACACCCTCTCTCTTTCAGTCTCTGATACCCCTTAATGTTGCTGCTACTGATGTTTCTTCATAAACCTGATACATGTATCCAATTACTGATACCTGGATCTCCAGTACCATGGGTTCCCAGATTCTCCTCTGCACCAGTGTGCATTACCCGAGCCTATTCTTTCCTTGCCGTTACAGCTGTTGTAACCTTCCCCCCTCTCTTTCAGATCAACATAGCCCAACACACCTACGACACTCAAATCACTACCACAGGCAATACTTCCTTACTGCAGCCTGTAAGAAGCCCCCAAAATACTGTTGCAGTTGGCAAGGACTTAATAACAGCAACTAAGGTTGCTGTTAAAGCTGCTACTGCTACATATATCCTCCCCCTCTTTCATAGTAAACCACACATCACTCTAATACCCCTACTGCTACTGGTTTACACTCGATTGCTGCTCTCTAGCTAGAACCCGACACTGCCCTAGCTTCTTGTATCACACAAGAAGCCAGCGTCCCCCCCCCCCAACTGATACACACAGTTACAACAGTCCTCACACTACACAGAACACACACGCAGTGAATATTCATCCAGAACTCACACACACAGTTAGTTCCATACACATTTATATAGTTTACATATATACATATAGCATATATTTATATCCATATGATACTAGACATAATCAGCACAATATACCAAATGTTATGAAATCAATACTCAAATAGACACACACCCACACCTATACCATTCTAACAACCACTTGATGTGCATCAAGCCACATATGGGTATCACACCATGATACTCATGTGATACTCACTCAAAACCCTCCCAAACACAACCAAATCCTCAAGACATAACTAAAATAGCAATAAGCAATATAAAATAGTGAGGAATGACCCATTAGGCATTCAATAAACCACTTGGTGTGCCACCTAGGAGTTTTCTCCAAATGGCCACAAAACTTTATGTAACTCCCACCAATGGCCTCCATATGGACCTAGTTCTTCATCCTATAGGTAGCCTTAAGCCAAGAAAGGGTTCCTATAGGTCTATTATACCATTCTAGTATGAAAATGACAAGGGGAAAGAGGTTTTACCTATTGGGAGATGGATTCTCAATGTGGTTTCTTCCAAGGAGCACAAGTATAAGAAATGGGCTCAAACTCTTAGCAATGCTCCTCTTCTTCTAGCCTCTTGTAATCCTCAAATTTCTAGCTCTATATGGGGGTGGAAATGGGATGGATGGGGCTTGGTTTGAAGGACTTTGGTGGAGGAATGGATGCTTGGAGGGAAAAACTAACTTAGGGTTTCTTCATGAACAATAATGAAGAAGATGGAGGCTCCTCTCCCTCCTTATAGGGTCGACCACTTAGGGTTTCGGTTGGCTAAGGCACAATGTCCAAAATGCCCCTCCATGTTGTCATGAAGAGTTATTTAATTCATGGGGGTTTAACTAAGAGGGTCTCTAATTTAAATACAAGGGTTTATATATTATTCTCCCTTATTAAATTAATCAACCATGACTAACTAATTGGTGTACTAATGGTCATGCCAAGTCTAGTTGGTTTCAAGTCTAGTCTAACTAAGAGCTAACACACAATCTTCTATATTAAATATCAATATACATATACAATCCACACAATTCATTATGTAATAAAATATAACAATAATAATAATACCAAAATGACTCAAATATTCCTATCTAGAAAAGTGATGGTTACATATTCTCCAGGTCAATGGTCCTCCCTTGAACCAATAACTAGATGCCTGGTAGATTTCTCTTTGAACCAATAACATAAAACTAAATGGTAGGACTGCAGAGACGCAATACCAGAGGCCCTCCAAGCCCATATCTGATATTTCTTTGACTATGTGCGGTGTTACTGCCGCTGTGACATGGACCACAGCCGAGGCTTTATCCTGTCAAAGTACTCATGCTGGTGTCATCCCACAGTAACATGGAGAACTACGCTTCTTCATAGCGCTTGACGCCGACTATATGCGGTGCTACTGCCGCTGTGACATGGTCCGAAGTCGAGGCTTTACCCTGTCGAGGTACCTCATGGTGGTGTCACCTGACGGTAGCATGCAGTACTACGCTCCTTTATAGTGCTTACGATCAGCTAACGTTTGAGGCCTAATATGAATGGATTCGCCATATTCACATGACTCCTCCAATCTTTTAGCCACTGTCTAGCTGCACTCATTCAGTGTTTTGTACTAGCCCTTGAGGCCTATCATGAACTGATCCGCCAGAATTACCTGGCTCTGAACATTAACCACTTTAATGATCCACACTATCTGCGCCCATTCAGTGTTCTGTGTTATATCTACACAATTCTCTTCAATCCTTTGAAGAGATGAATAGATGCCACTGTTGTAGCTTCCTGGTTTTCATAGTATGTCGGTATCACCCGAATCTGTGAACTAACTAAGGGAAGATCATCTGAGAGCTTCTAGAGCCATCCTACTTTATATGCTGCAACTGATAGTGCAAAAAATTCTGAGAGTAAAGATTGCTTCTTTGACTTCCACGATATAACAACACCACTCCTGGAGAAGTCACCTCCTCCTGTAGATATTTCACTCTTCTTTCCTTAGCACCAACTGGCATCACTGAAGCCTTCCATCATATTTGGATAACTGTTGTAGTGCAGGATATACCACTGAGTCTACTTGAGAATACTAACGACCCTCTTCACAGCTTTCAGTGTTCAACAACACATATACTGCTCGTGAACTGACTCAGCATCCCTACAGCGAGAGTTATATCAGGCCTGGTGGTACTCGCAACTTGAATTATGCACTTGATGATGCTCGAGTACACCAAATGCCTGATGCTTTTCCTTGGTTTCATGTTACACCTGAGGAGTATCGACCCAGATACCCAAAGTGTGTAACCAATCTTCTGCAGAGAGCTTGCGACTGAGCTAGCCCACCTGGTATCCGGATTGACTTATATCCTTAGGATAACATCACCAATCCCATGTCTTGAGTCTGGACAAAAGGACATATTTGTTCTAGTGATACTTCTATATCCGGAACTGGGATTAGTAAGTTGTTCACATAGATATAAAAGATGACTCCTTTATATCATCGAACTTCGTGTACACATTCTTGTCTGTCTCGCTGATCCTGCGACAACTTTGACTAGATGACTTGTCAAACTTCTGCTGCCACATCCTGGGATTTGCTTCAGGTCGTATTAAGATATCACCAACCCGCAGATTATCTTCAAACCTGAATGATAATATTCTGACTATTGTCCGTGAATCTCTTATGTCTGTCTTCCTCCAAGACTTGCTGTCTTTCCTTTATTTGATAAATAATCAACTTATAAATAGCAACTACGGCAATCATCATCCTAATATATGATACCTTCAACGAGGTGCCAAAGAACTCAATCCCATGTATCTGAGAAAACCCCTAGTCTTGAACTCAACTGTTCTATCTTCTTCCATTTTCTTCTACTGAAGATATATAAGCATATGATAGGTTTATCTCCTTCAGGCAGATTGATCAACATCCAAGTGTTGTTATGGGGTCAATCTCTTCTTAGAATGCCTTCTCCCAACAAATCGAGTCCTTGGTCTTCATCGTCTCATCATTGGTAAGTGATACGACCTCCATATGATAGGTTATAAGATCATCTTTGGTCCTTCGACCTCCTGACTCTTCTAGCTGACTACTCTTCGAGTTCTGGTTCAAATGTTGTCTCTTAAAAGACAACACCTTCCTAGACTACGTCTTCTTCTTCAGAAGTGCCAACAACTCTGGCTGATACGGTCCTCCGAAAATCTCCCACAATCGAACGATATTCATGTGGATCTGACTTTGAACCAGAGTTACATCAAAAATGATGAATGGTACTAAGGACATGACCGTAAGTGCAACATTCTCCCACAGACTATCTGGAAGGCCATTTGTAGAATAATATAGAAATTCTCATTACTGTCAACTGCAAGTCCTTCCTATCTGCACCTTCAATGGACTGGGAGCGTACGAAAATGTCGTATTTCGTATTGAAAACTTCTGAGTCTATTGAGTTGTAGACCGGTATGACGCTCATCTCCAAACTTGAAGTCTCTGAGGTTCTCGAATGCTTCATCCTTCGATTATGAGAAAATACGCGAACGCGTTTTCCGAGAAATTGTCGAAGAAAGAAGTGATTAACTTTATCCCTGACTACCTATGTCTGAACATAACCATCATGTGTCTCTACCTCCTTACCCCCACATATTGGAGATATCCCTGAACTATACATCTTTGTTGAAAATAAAACATGTCTTAGTCAGATGCGTCACAACTCAATAAGAGCAATCCCTTCCTCAAGCCGAAAGTCCAGAATCAAAATTCCGATCCCTAGATCTTCTTCTTGACACTTGTTCGCCATAGAGACCTTCTTTTAAGATAGTGCGCTTCCTTGGTGAACAACTCTTTCACAGAGAATGCGTGGCCGAATGCACCAATGTCTACCCACCAGTCAGTAACCAGGCTTGATGACTCAACCTGCACAATCATAGCAACCAAGTTAAGTAATCAAAGGAACCAAGTTTAGTTATACCTTGCTATATTGGTTTGAATTGGTTCTGCTTTCAATCTCCAATTCCAGCCATGCACCAAGTCATGTCTAGTGCAGTGACTTTTATGCACCTAGGCTACCATGCGCCAATGTTGCTATGCGCAGAGACGACCATGCGTATAAGATACTATGCGACCAGCTCTGCCATGCGCCAAGACCTTTAATGCGCTTCCTGCGGCAAGAGTCTTCCATGCGGAAAGAGACTGCCAGGCGGCCAAGTCTTGCCAACCGCCAAGAACTGTCTTGCGCTAAGTCCCGTCATGCGTAAACTCTGCAATCCTTGGTCATCTTGTAATCTTCCTTCCAACTGGAATGCGCGTCCATCAAACGCTAACTCCTCCATCCTGAAAAATGGTAGGTTCCGACAACTCACGTTCAACATTTGACAAAGGACTCCTTCCCGCATCCAAATGTTCGAAGTGTATCCCGTCAATCTTCTCAAGTTTGTGAAAACTTGTTGCCGAGAAGACTTGATCGTATGTTCTACCTCTTTCTTCGGATCTTGCTTTGAGATTGTTTGTCCCGAGGCAGATCAAAAATGTTAGAACGCGGGCCATAGCAGAGCTACTAGCGAGACCCGGAGGTTCACTCTCTACTGGAACCCAAGTTGTCGTCGAGATCAGAGATTCACACAAGAGTTCCTCATCTGATATATCTCGATTCCAACAAAGCACGAACCAATAACATGTTACAAACAAACTCCGAAGATAAATAAGATTACAACAAGTAAAACGTTCTTCTCTTTACGTTTGCAGACGCTACAATGAGAATGAATGGGCAAAGAAAAAGCTGAAGAAGAGCTCCTTGCTAGGGTGGTCAAAGCCACCGTTGTTCAAAGCAAGATTTGTCGTACAGACGATTTGCTCCCAGGAACCAGCAAGTTCATAAATGAACTTCTGGAACGCTCAATGTCACCTTCGAAAAACATCATGTGAGAGGGAGACACTCTGGGTCGCATATGATCTGGTGTTCTCATTTTTTCTATTTGTTTTCTCTCTCCTCAAATGAAAGAGGAGGTCCTCTATATATAGAGGAAAATAACACCTATGCGGCCAGAGAAAACTCTAGGCCGCATATGGGCTGACCGACCAGATCCTCCAAAATTTGGATATCAAAGCCGCAGGTGCCGCCTGCACCGTCCGTGCCGCATTTGCCGCATCCATCGACGGTCACGCTGTATTGCATGAGGCAGACATCGCCGCCAAATGCCGAAAGTAGCCGCTCGTGCCGCCATATTCCAGAAGGCATAAAAAAGCATGCGCCACCTAAAGCAGACCTTGTCCCTCCACATGCGACTAGCTCATCCAAATTTGGACGCATAGCGTCAGGTCGCATAGTCCCAGGCCGCATAACGCCTGGATGCATAGTGTCACAACACATAGTGCTTTGGCCGCATGCGCCACGAAGCATGCGCTCGAGCTAGCAACTCGCGCATAAAGGAGCGCAAGAGCGCCATGCGACGATAAGTGCAAAGTGCGCCAACGAAGTGCCATTTTGCGCCCTTGAGCTCGTGCCCGAGTCCGAGTCCGACTCGCTAAGCCCCTTCAGGGCTTAGCTCCTAAGGAAAACTTTCAAAAGGTGGTGACAAAACAAAAGATTGTCATAATGAAGTTGACACTTAATCCCTCTAGGAAAGTCAACCCACATGGGCCTCCACCCCATGTGCATATACCAATACTAAGCATAGCTATATATTGAGATATACACATTGGTGATTTTTCAATGTGGGACAAACTCCCAAAGCTAAGTGAAAAACACCAACAACCTCCCCCCCCTCCTGCTCCGCTTTCGAACTCCCTGGCTCCCTCCACAACCGCGGGCGCATGGGACGGGTGCCAAATAGCACAGTTGCTGCTTAGGAAGGCTAAAATGCATCTACCTTAATTAATTAAAAAAATTTATTTTATACATACATGCAAAACAAGATCTATTTAGGAAGATCAAAAGACAACTTACATAATTACCTAGTTGTCCCTATTAACTTTAATGAATCATTTTAAATAGTAAACACATGCAAGAATATTTTAGTAACAAAACTTTCACGGTGAAGCATAACTTTTTGATATATATATATATATATATATATATATATATATATATATATATATATATATATATATATATTCTGAGAAACTTTATTATGACATTTTTTTTCCCACAACATGATTATTTTGACTAAATTCCTTATAGGGAGTTTTTTTCGAGTTTGTGTGGTCGATTTGTGGGTAAAGTGCAGAAAATTCTTTCTTAGATTCATAGTTTCAGCAAAAAAAGACTCAATAGATTTTTAGATTAATTAAATCCTATATTATTGGAAAGTTTGATCAAATGACCCCCTTCCGTCTATTAGCCGTAGCAAGTGTCACGTCCCAATCTCCCGCAGGAATCGCCAGTCCCCACTGGACGCGAATCTCTACGCCAACGCTCCCGCGGGACGGTCTTTTCCATCTGGACGTGATTTTGAACGAGCACAAGCTGCATCCGTGCAAGCCCATGATCCGAACAGGCGGTAAAATGACTAAGCCACAGAGTCGCATAGATAGTTCGAATGCAGCGGAATAAGAAACAAACATGCGATTGGTAACAAGTTCACAGAGTCGTCAATAGCGGAAGCATTGAATAACACAAGTATAGAAGTAAAATAAGCACTTTATTGATATTGCACAAGTATTACAAGCGGTGCTAGGCCGAGATTATAAGTCGCTCAAGTTCTCTCTCCCTCTCTAAACAATAAAGGCGTGCCAAGTAGCTTACAACTTGGGATGATATATAGGCGATGTCCCAACATTATGTCTTGTATATGTGCTACAGCTCCGGAGCAACACTCCAAGGGATCTAGAGCGAACTCCACGCCTTAGCGCGCACAAGGGGACACTCCGTACTGAACGAGGTTCTCCCGCATCCTGCAAGCAATCTGGTGGGTTATCAGTACATGGATGCACTGGTGGGGAGGCTTCTCGCCCGCTCGACAAATCCAAACACGTTATATAGGTTTCGTGCACCAACTATTAAGTTATCTTTATAGTCTTTCCTTAGGATCAGTTTTATGGCATAAAATACAAAGCCTAACTCGTGTGGCAGTTATAAGAGTAATACGGCGAGACTTACCAACTTACCATTCTTCCTTCCTTGTCCAATGACACAACCAAGTTAGCCAAACACGAATATATATATAGATATATTGAAATCCAAGGAATCGCATAGTGAACACATGTATATTACGAGTGTGTTTCTAAATCAGGTGCACGAGTTTGCTTAAATTGTGTAACACAAGTTACTTTGTTACTCAGATTCAGGCGTGTTACTGAGGTTATTCAAATGATTGTGAAACTCAGGCTACACAGATTACTTGCTCATTTCTTAGGTTACTCAAATTCAGATTTCTTAGACGCAATGCAATGACTCGCACGGGGACTGCCGCAACCGAGCCTGACTAAATCTATATGAACGGGTCACTGGCCTACACGCCATGGTCCCGGTGCCCCGGCGACAGACCGAACTTATCCGTGCTAGCTACAACTAACGCGACTACCAAATTTTTCCCTAGGCCGGATCGGTCCCGGTGCCCCGGCGCCCCGTCCGTAGGAAATCAAGCTTGTGCACAAACGTCCGCAACCAAGCGAGTCTCTTTTATTTGTTCTTATCTTTTGATATCTTCTTCTTTTGAGTAAACGACAATGGTTGTAGGTTCAGGTAATGAGCCTCGCTACAAGCCATCCCAGGCCATTCCTGACTCATTGGTTCTTTGCATCTTTCTTTATTACGGACTCCTCGAGCCATTATTTTGGTGCCATTCTCTTAGTGCCATTCATTTTAGTCATTCTTTACTTGCATCCTACTTTTATGTTTACTTATCATCTTTGCAGCTCCCGGTATGGGAACTACCCTGGCGACCGAACGGTCCCGAAGCCGTTCCACGTTTTCTATTACTTGGCTCGGAACGACTATTTTGATAGTTTTCCTGTCTCGGGTGAGTGAATCATGTTTCGTATTGTGTTCCAGGCCGTGGCATGAATTTACGAGACTAGCATTGAAACAAGACAAGCGAGTACTAGTTAGCACATGAAGCAGGCAAGCATCGAAACCATAGAAACATAAACCGCCACGCTAGCACGATTCTAACAGGGTTAGTGCGAGGATTGAAACTGTACAGGGACATATCGAGC
Organism: Iris macrosiphon; assembly: GCA_036927795.1. NCBI lineage: Eukaryota > Viridiplantae > Streptophyta > Magnoliopsida > Asparagales > Iridaceae > Iris > Iris macrosiphon. The sequence continues at coordinate 146,681,432 of JAYESA010000017.1, read as the reverse complement.
GACAATCCATAAGGCGAGCGTTGTAAACAAATGAAGCAATGCACTACGAAGAGTATATAATGATCTACTCGAGGCAGAGCGGGGTCTACTTGCACGAAGCTAAGGTAGCATGCGAGGGTCCATATTATAAGCCAAATTTTATTTTCATGTTCTAACACAAGTCATACAAGATGGAATTATTCCCTTAGCTAGGTGCGTTGTATTCTTTATTAGCATGCAATGGGTGATTCATCTAGTGACTAAGATGTATCATCCATATTTTAAGTGTGCTGGCTAAGCAAAGACAAGTTCATCGTAGCCATCCACCTTAGCGATGATTCGCTTCGGTCGAGCGATACTCCGAGCGAGCCTTTGAAAGTCTTAAGTCTGAACTCCTGAATTGCCTTAATAAAAAATTTCTAATATACCCAAAATATCCCTAAAAAGTAAAGTTTTTTTTTTAACTACGAATCTTTTTTGCTAAAACTATAAATTTTACGATAGATTTTTTGCAACTTATCCACAATCGTCATTTCATAAATAATATTTTTTTGACGTTCATTAACGGTCTAATCCAATTTGAGTGTAAATTGAACAAAAATAAAAAGTAGAAAAAGAATTTAAACTACGAGACTTTTTTTTTTGCTGACCCGTCGATTTGTTGATATAATACTACTTACATTATGCAATCAATATGTAGGGTTTACAACCAGTGCACGTGCGCGTGGTAGGAAATGACATGGATGGTTGTGATGAGCTGAATTTCCTCGAAGAAGATCAAGGGTTCGAACGTAGGAGGGATATCGTCACCGCTCCTTTCTAGGGCTTGTTTGGATCGCGGTTACCCCGCGAAAGTGTGAAAGTGGTATTTCATCATGATATAACTCATTTCATTTTCAATGCATTCCACTTTCCAAAAAGTGTTTGGATATAAAAGATTTTGTCTTCCCCAAGTGAGAAGTTTCAATATACTTTATTTGGATGACCACTTGAAAGTGTAAGTGGAAACTAAAATGCACATTTTCAATGTTTGAGTCACACCCGCAAGTGATATAATCACCATCATATTAAATTTACTACAGTTATCACTCATGAAACCTAAAATCAGATAAAATCATCGCTTCATACAACTTTCAGATCACATCATAGAACTTCAGATATAAATATCAAAAAAAATAAAATAAAAAATCGGAACGTACAGAAAAAAAAGACGAATTTACTTCATGTTATTTGTGAATCTTCTTAAAACACGAAAATAAATTTCCAATCATGCAAATTCTTTTAGATCTATATATCTGACTGCTATAAAAACTCGAAAAACCACGTGATTAGCGCCCATCATGAAAATTAATCATAGATCTACCTATTTGTGGTGATTTCCTAATAAATCTAGTTATATAGAGGTAAAGAAAAAAAAAACCGAAAATAAATTAGCACCTCTAGAGAAGTGAGGAGAAACTGGATCCTCCCAACCTCATAAAATTATTTCTGATCAGAAATAGGACAGGCACCTACCCCCAACCAAACAGTCCCCTAGTCCAGCGAATACATTTTAGTTTCAAGACCACTCTTTGTAAATATCTAATAGGCGACGAACGTCGTCGTCGTCGATGGTCCGTCGCTGATAAACAATTTACATTCATTCTAGATCTGCTGCTAGTACACTTTCTGAGTGACTTAGCACACTATAAGTCAAATTAGTGACGAAATTAGCGGCTCTGGAAGACAACGTCGCTAATATTATTGAAATTATCGACGTATTTAAAAGGTATCGTAATACGTCGCTAGCAGCGACGAATAACGACAAGTTTGTCGTCAGCGACCATGGTTTATGCGACAACACCAACACCTCGCAAATTACGTCGCAGATTAATTTTAGCGATAATTTTTCCCCCCCCTATTATCGACGTTTGTTGGCGTCGCTAATATGTATTATTTTGGTAGTGCCGTAAATGATCTTCAAGTAATTTGATCCATTTGTCAACTTCTTGGTTGCAGACTGGTCGTGGAAGAAAAATGCGTTGATATATATATATATATAATCAATGACCTCTGGTCCAAGTGGTAGGAGATGGAGGCATCCCCTCACAAGGGGTTGGAGAATTAATGTGCGGGTGCAACCAGCTACGGCTCGGTGCGATGCAGATGTGGAAGACCTTCGGGTCGTGATGTTGCCTTCGGATCGGGTTGTAGTCTTCGGACTGTGGTTGTAAGGCCTTTGGACCAGAGCTGTAGACCTTTGGACTGTGTTTGTAGGCTTTCGGGCCAGAATAAAATTTATCTTCTTCGAAAATAATCCATATTCTTCATCTTGATTGGAAGCTGGGTCGAGGACCAAGTGTTTAATTTGGTTCAATGTTATAGTAAAGCCTTGCTTGTTAAAATTAAGGGCTATTTAATATTATCCTCCTCTTAGATTAAGTATATTGATATTATTCCATGTTAGATTAAAAGTTGATAATATCCCTGAAAGTGTCGTTAATATTTGAAATTGTCGTTAATGAGCTTTGAAAGTGTCGTTAAGAGTTTTTAACGACACTTTCAGGAGGGTATTTTCAACTTTTAATCTAACATGAAGATAATATCAATATACCTAATATAAGGAGGGAAAGGGGGAGGGGGGTAATATCAAATAGCCCTAAAATTAATGTCACAACATTCATCACGACAAAACAAAAAACAAAAAATTTACTGTACCAATAATAAATTTATATTAATTAAATATAGTAACAGAAATTTGGTAAATTTTGAAATAACGATAGAAATTTGGAGAACTTGGCGAAAATCCGACCATTAGAATCCGACAGTGTCACAAAAAACAAAAAAAACCAAAAAAAAAAACCAAAAAAATTATATTTTCGCCAACTCGTTGACGCAGTTGGCGAAAATTGAATTTTTGGTTTTTTTGGGTTTTTTTTTTGGTTTTTTATGGGTTTATTTGGTTTGATTTTTTTTTTTGTTTTTTTTGTGTTTTTTTTTGTGGTTTTTTTTATTTCTATTAAAATTTTATGCTATTCATTTTTCACTCAATTTAACATCTAAAATAAAATATGTTATCATTGAACAAAGAAAAAAAATATACCGTAAGAATATTACGTCTGCCGTCGAGCATACTTCGAACGACCATAACTATTTGTTTTGAAATCGTTTTTCATCAAACAATAGGTCGATTTTTATGTTTTCGACGAGAGTAACACAATTCATGTAGAGAGAAATTTCATCCGAAGTAAGACGCACATGTTACAGATAAAAATATAAAATTTAAAACTTTAAAGTATCATAACTTTTGACTGAGAGATCGAAACAAGGTGCAGTTTGTGCCAAAATAACCGTATCGAAAAGTACTTCGGGATAAACCGTTTTACCGTTTGACGGACTTCTCAAATTTTTAGAATCGCAAAAAATAATATTTTGACCTCCAAACCAAATTTTACTTTCGGTAATTTTATTTTCCAATTTTTTTATTATCTATACTAATTTGCTATTATCTATACTAATACGAATGATAATTAGTTTGTTATTTATTTTATTTATCTATACTAATTTTTGGAGGTCGAAAATTAAAAAAAACCAAATTAGTATTGTCAAAAAAAATTAAAAACCAACACAAAAAACCCTTAAAAATAAAACAAAAAACCAAAAAAAATTCACCATCAGAGATGACGAAAGCTTTCGTAATTTAAAACTTTTGAATTTTTTTTCGTTTTAGTTAATTTGTTTAAATATATTTTCTGTACAGCAATTTTTTTGAAAAATAAACCAACAAAAAAATAACACAAAAAACAAAAACAAAAACAAACAAACAAAAATAAATTATTATCGGTACAGTAAATTTTCTGAAAGAAGAGAAAAAGAAACGTTGTCAAAATATGAACGTTACAATATTAACGTACAATATGAAGATACCCAGAAAATAAACCAAAAAAAAAAAAAACACAAAAATCAACAACAAAAAAATTAAGCCATTATAAATATGATCGTTACAATATGAACGTTACTGTGACAGAGTTACTGTTAACATACCTAGAAAAGAAACCTACAAAAAAAAACACAAAAAAAAACACAAGTAAAACCAAAAAAAAAAAAAAAAACCAAACAAACCCATAAAAACAAAAACAAAAAAACAAAAAAACAAAAAATCAGAAATTTAATTTTTGCCAACTGAGAAACCAAATTTTCGTCAACTCAGTTAGCGAAAATATACTTTTTTGTGTTTTTTTTTTTTTTGACACGTCGGATTCGTGGTCGGATTTTCGCCAATTGGGTTGGCGAATATCATGTTCTCCAAATTTTTGCGATATCTATCGTAATTTCAAAAAGCCAATGACTCATTTCTCTGAAGCTAATGGCAGCTGTGACCCATGGTGGCTATGACGCATGCAGTTCAGCTCTCCACCAAAAGCCATTGTCCGACCGCGTGCGAATGCATGGAACACTATCAAATAAACTCTAGTATGCAGACGAGACGAACCATCAGAATACAATCGTTGTTGCGGGGCAATCCGACTTATCACTTGAACACGTTCAGGCACAGTATGGTTCTCTTGAAGCATAGACGATAGTGAACATGTTCATGCACTCTAAGCAGGCGATTCAGGATTCTCGTTAAGCAGACATTGTTTCAAAGACAAGCTAGGTGAGTTCGTTCATTAACATGCAAGGCAGGTTCTATCATTCTCTTAAGAAAATATTGCAAGCAAAAACTCAGGTTATTATTAAGGCGTGCAAGAATCAGAGAACGATGTTCTGCCCACTCACCTTGATATATAACGTCGACGCGAGCGGGGCGTTACATCGGACACGGAATTTTTGGGTTTTTCGGACCCTGTTCAGGTACGCGTATCTCCCTGCTCGTTTACCCGTTTTTGATTCCGTCAGTTGCGTCGCATAGCCTGCATGACACCCTCGGTGTCCGGGCAAACCGCTCGGTGCATCGCGTCCTGTGGCGATCGCGAACCGGGATCCAAAAACAGGAAAAACAACGCCCTGATTCACCCCGGAACTGTGTGCGCCCCGCCAAACGGGACGACTTGGTCGCGCGCGGTCTTCACAGATACGTGCGCGTCGTTGATACGGACGTGTGGGATTTCGCAGAAGTCGATTCGGGTGCGCGTGCACACCGGAATCAACGCGTATCCGCGAACACCGTTCCGTATCCGTCCTTTTCTGGAACGCGCCCTAACTTTGTGTACACACGTCGGATCGAAACGAAACTTGCGCCATCGGACTCGTAGCGATACGCTGGTCCTGTGACCCAAGTTTGGTTCGATTCCGAGAACGTTGGCGAAATTGCGTGTCGTGGGCCCCATAGGCTCCACTCGACGGGCGATTTTGTGACCGGCTCATCGGAATCCAATTCTGGAAGTTCCGTTGGGTTCGTATCATCGTTCCTGACTTGTTGACACTAAGTTGGACGAATTTTGAGACCTTTGACCCTGACACTTTTTTTGGTGCAAAGCGGGCCCACATGCGAACCCCGTTTTGAACCGAAATGGTCATTTTTGCCCCTGTGTCCAAATTAGACTCAAGGACAAGCGTTTCTAGCTGATTGATATTTTCTGGATCTGATGGTGATGTTTGTTTCAGCATTCGGAGACATTTCTGGAAATTTCCCGAGTAACAGAACAGTAGTTGGAAATCAAACATCAGGCAAGTGTACCTTGCCAACTTTGCAGTCTTGTTACATATTTTTCTTGAATCATTTATATTGCTGTGCATGCTTGACCTAGGACCATGTAACTTACTTAGCGTCCAATTAATAGTCGGGTGCCAACCCCGTACGCGGAGTTGTGTAACGTCATCTAGACATGGATACCGAGACCCTATACTTCTCGTACTTGTCTTATCAAGTACATCAAAACCCAGGACACTTGACACTATTCATGAGACAGAATCGTCTTGAGATATTCGTGGTGATTGTGTATAGGATACAGGTTTATGACATAGACATTATATTCCTAGATATTATATGACTTGCTGCATTAGTATTGATCCTGCGTGTCATGGACATGAGACGTGTGATTACATTGGGTGGGGAGAGACACACAGGCTACAGGCTGATTTCATATATATATATATATAATCCATAGTAAACACATAGTAAAACATATAGTAGACTCCGCTACCGGCTCCCAGACACAGAGCTTGTAGTGGTATCAGCCTAAGTTCTCGTGATGCTCTCAATTGCATTTCACATAGATGGTTACATACTTACCCTATTTATTTCATTATCTGCTAAGGACCTGGATCCGGATTATGTCCCCAGGTATAGCCGAAGAGATCTACCCCGAGGTGTACGGAACATGAGCACTTCTCGGAACAGAACAGGAACCTGAGGACGAGATCGTGGCAGAAGACTTCTCCTGAGTACCGGCTTCATATACTCAGTATTTCTAGTTCCAGTTGATTTATTTCCTGTCTATTTGCATTGATGTACCAGACATATTCTCGGATTGTTTTCCGAGATACTTTATTGAGATTTTCTCGTTTATATTCATTTGCATTTATTCTGGCATTTAATCTGTGATTATCTGTTGTGGATGAGATTAGAATAGTCTGTGACTGGTAACATTTGTTCTATTCATTGTTAGACTACAGCTTAAGCATGCCCTGATGGATCCATTAAATTGGGTTGTCCATCGGTGCGTGCTGCTGGCCATTGCCACGTGTCCAGTCCCTCGATATTTTGGGACTGGGGCGTGACATGGTTTTTGTGGTGGCCCATGCAGGTCCACGACTAAATTGTTCGGTTTCAACTTAGGGACCGAACATGCCTGCAATAAGAATAGGATAAGTTTTTAGGATCTCATCCACTTGCTTGAATCATTCTTGATCTCTATATCGACTTCAAAAATAATTTACTTGCATCCTGCCTTGATTCTCCTGTACGCTTCTTATAGTTTATTTTGGATGCAGGGCAATAGATTCACAAGCGTGCGACGAGACTCCCGCAGGAACACCACAAGCTACATGTGTCACCTATGACGACGAAGTGACACCAGTCGATGGAGTTCCATCAACTCAACAGAGTCAGCAGGCAGGTCAACCTACCTCCAGATTCCGGCGTGACGACATCCCACCGCCTCCGCAGTTCGTTCCACCAATGCCTGTATTCCCACAAGGGCAGGCTATGGACGAACAACAAATGTTCCGAATGTTCTACGCGATGATGCAAGCTCAACATCAGATTCAACAAGAGATTTTGAGTCGCAGCCTAGCACTTGTACTGGAGTAGGCGAATCTACCAGCGCGACGACCAGTGACAGGATCTATCACCGATTTCTGCCAGCTGAAGCCTCGTACCTTCTCAGGAAAGGAGGAGCCCACAGAAGTTCATGAGTGGCTCACCGACATACAACACCAGCTGGAAGCAGCCGAGCTTCCAAGAGAACGTTGGATGACTGCCGTCAGAATGCAATTGACAGATAATGCACATCACTGGTGGCTATCTGAGGAGACACGGCTCGGACCAGACCGAGTCACTTGGGAAGAGTTTTCCAGGCTCTTTCAGGAGATGTACATTCCTGCGACCGCTCGATCAGAACTTCGGGACAAGTTCAATCGCCTCACTCAGGACAGTATGACAGTGGAAGAATACAACGCAGAATTCATTCGTCTAAGTCGCTTCGCCCCAACCTTGATCCCGACAGAAGAAGAGAAGGCTGAAAAGTTCTTCGACGGACTAAACTTCGATCTACAGAGACTCATCGGATCCGTCGTACCTACCTCTTACTCGGACGTTCTCGCTGCAGCCCGACGCATGGAACGCGTCACCAGGAGAGAGACCAGTCTGAAACGGTCTTCCACATCAGCCAAAGCACCACAAGAAGAAGCTGCAAAGAGACCTCACATACACCCGCCACCCAGAGCCTCTCCGCAGATATTATCTACATGTCAATACTGTGGCAAGGTAGGCCATATTGAGAGGGACTGCAGACGCAAGTTAGGATTATGCTTGATTTGCGGAACCAATCAACACTTAGCCAAGGATTGTCCTTATCATCGAGAGAGAGCACTAATAACAAACAGGCAAGCCCTACCGGCACCAGGAGGATATCAACCAAGGCCACCCTTGGCATCACAAGCAGCACTCTTCCAGCAGGCCCAACAGCAGCAGAGGGTACCACCACAAGGACGTGGACAAGCTTATGCGATGACAGTAGAGGACGCGCAGACTCGTGGAGTAGCTAATGCGCGTAAGTGATTCGTAGCTACCGTTTCTAGAATTGTTTAGCTCGTGCTTATTGGTTCGTGACCTCAGCCCCAACCTAGTAATTTGAAACTTGTTAATAATAACCTGGTTTTTTTAAAAAGTTGTAGTTCTTTTGCTTTAACTAGATTTTTCTCTGGAAAGTGCATAACTTTTATTCTTAGGAAAACGGTATTTCTCTAAGTATCTTGTGATGTGTTTCGAACGATACTTGTAACCGTGACATCTCTGCTGACCAGTTATTCTTTGATTGCGAGGACGCAATCCTCTTAAGGGGGGTAGATTGTAAACCCCCTGATTTTTCGAGATTTTCAAAACTGGATTTTTCAGAATTTTCGCAAATTTTTTCGAAAATTTTTGCTAATTAAAAATCAAGGTATTTTGGCATTAAATAAAATTAAATGATTTAAAATATAATAAAATATTATAAAAATAATATTTTTGGGTGTAAAATGAAAAACTGGACTTAGGATAATTTTTCTGGAATTTATTGGGCCCCGGACCTATTTTATATCACCTAAAAACTATTATTTATTTATTTATTTATTTTATTATTTAACCTAAACCCTAACCCTAGGTTTCCGTGTCGTGTCGGACACGTGTCGAACACGGAATTTTCGGGTTTTTTGGACCCTGTTCAGGTACGCGTATCTCCCTGCTCGTTTACCCGTTTTCGATTCCGTCAGTTGCGTCGCGTAGCCTGCATGACCCCCTCGGTGCCCGGGCAAACCGCTCGGTGCATCGCGTCCTGTGGCGATTGCGAACCGCGATCCAAAAACAGGAAAAACAACGCCCTGATTCACCCCGAAACTGGGTGCGCCCCGCCAAACGGGACGACTTGGTCGCGCGCGGTCTTCACAGATACGTGCGCGTAGTTGATACGAACGTGTGGGATTTCGCAGAAGTTGATTCGGGTGCGCGTGCACACCGGAATCAACGCGTATCCGCGGACACCGTCCCGTATCCGCCCTTTTCTGGAATGCGTCCTAACTTTGTGTACACACGTCGGATCGAAACGAAACTTGCGCCATCGGACTCGTAGCGATACGCTGGTCCTGTGACCCAAGTTTGGTTCGATTCCGAGAAAGTTGGCGAAATCGCGTGTCGTAGACCCCATAGGCTCCACTCGACGGGCGATTTTGTGACCGGCTCATCGGAATCCAATTCTGGAAGTTCCGTTGGGTTCGTATCATCGTTCCTGACTTGCTGACACTAAGTTGGACGAATTTGGAGACCTTTGACCCTGACACATTTTTCGGTGCAAAGCGGGCCCACATGCGAACCCCGTTTTGAACTGAAATGGTCATTTTTGCCCCTGTGTCCAAATTGGACTCAAGGACAGGCATTTCTAGCTGATTGATATTTTCTGGATCTGATGGTGATGTTTGTTTCAGCATCCGGAGACATTTCTGGAAATTTCTCGAGTAACAGAACAGTAGTTGGAAATCAAACATCAGGCAAGTGTACCTTGCCAACTTTGCAGTCTTGTTACATATTTTCCTTGAATCATTTATATTGCTGTGCATGCTTGACCTAGGACCGTGTAACTTACTTAGCGTCCAATTAATAGTCGGGTGCCAACCCCGTACGCGGAGTTGTGTAACGTCATCTAGACATGGATACCGAGACCCTATACTTCTCGTACTTGTCTTATCAAGTACATCATAACCCAGGACACTTGACACTATTCATGAGACAGAATCGTCTTGAGATATTCGTGGTGATTGTGTATAGGATACAGGTTTATGACATAGACATTATATTCCTAGACATTATATGACTTGCTGTATTAGTATTGATCCTGCGTGTCATGGACATGAGACGTGTGATTACATTGGGTGGGGAGAGACACACAGGCTACAGGCTGATTTCATATATATATATATATATATATATATAGTAAACACATAGTAAAACATATAGTAGACTCCGCTACCGGCTCCCAGACACAGAGCTTGTAGTGGTATCAGCCTAAGTTCTCGTGATGCTCTCAATTGTATTTCACATAGATGGTTACATACTTACCCTATTTATTTTATTATCTGCTGCACTGCATTTATTCTGGCTTGTATTATCTGTACCTTGCTGTCCCCTGAGGACCTGGATCCGGATTATGTCCCCAGGTATAGCCGAAGAGATCTACCCCGAGGTGTACGGAACATGAGCACTTCTCGGAACAGAACAGGAACCTGAGGACGAGATCGTGGCAGAAGACTTCTCCTGAGTACCGGCTTCATATACTCAGTATTTCTAGTTCCAGTTGATTTATTTCCTGTCTATTTGCATTGATGTACCAGACATATTCTCGGATTGTTTCCCGAGACACTTTATTGAGATTTTCTCGTTTATATTCATTTGCATTTATTCTGGCATTTAATCTGTGATTATCTGTTGTGGATGAGATTAGAATAGTCTGTGACTGGTAACATTTGTTCTATTCATTGTTAGACTACAGCTTAAGCATGCCCTGATGGATCCATTAAATTGGGTTGTCCATCGGTGCGTGCTGCTGGCCATTGCCACGTGTCCAGTCCCTCGATATTTTGGGACTGGGGCGTGACATGTACACATTGGTACGTGTTGGATAACTGTTTGGCGTTCCAAAAACCATCCAAGTTTCGGTCTTTCAAGTTCTCATATCGTCCGATATAAGGCACGTAGCCCCCGTTCGACGGGGTCGAGGGGACAGTGTCCCTCGTGGGAGGCCTCCACGCAACAATTTGAAGGACAGTGTCAGACGCTCCCACACGAAAATGACAGTTTACGTGTGGGAAACTAGTACGCGAAAACACAAGTTTTTTCTCAGGACGTTTTTACGCGAAAACATTTCTTCACATTCTTCCAGTAAGGACAAAAGTTATGTCAGTTGTTATGAATCCCGAAGCGACACAACTTTTTAATGAGATTCGTTATAGATCTCGAATAGACAACCATAGTGTGATTTACTTCAATTTTTGTTACTATCAGACGTGTCCTGCTTACAGTGTTTAACGTGGACATTAGCGTAAGCGTTTAACGTGGACATTAGGGTCAGTTACGTGCGAGGCGTCCAGAAGTTATTGTTTTCGTGTCATTAGCTTGCGTGAAAATAAACAAAATAGTACAAAATTGCTTATTTTGGCATGGGAATTCGGCTATAAATACCTCAATTTTTGTACAACCTGCGTGAAAATGAGCAAAATAGTAAAAATTTACTTATTTTCGTGCAAAAATCAACAGTTCAATACTGTTCGGCTATAAATACCTCAATTTTTGTACAGCTAAGCCACAACTCCAGGAGCATTTCAAGCACCATTTGCAAGAGCACTCTACCCTACAACGTCTAAGAGCATCGAGAGCGCTTTGCAAATCTTTGTCCTTGCATTTAAAATCAGATCGTCAACAGAGCAGAGCGATCATGTGCCGATTGAACCTCCACTGCTAAGTTCTTTGTGTTAAGAATTCTCTTGTAATTACTAGTGTTGTAATATAATTTTTTTTTTAATTTTTTTCTCAAAAAAATTTGTTCTCTCTCTTTTGTTAATGAAAACAATAACATCCGTGAATGTTCATCAGATTTTTTTACCAATAGCTAGATTCAATTTAATTAAACTTCAAGTGTTGTATTATATGAGTTCTATTGAACTAAATTTGAAAAAATTGTTAATCTTCTATGCTAAACTACCGAACCGAATAAATCGGCCAACTAACAAGTCTAGTTGGTTAATAAGACCGCTGGGTTACCAAGGATATGTAGATTGGATTAGGTTATACAGAACCGACTAAGTCGATTCGGCTGCAATCGGTTTTAACCGATGGACGTATGACCCTAAGGGTCTCTGCTTGGATTGAGGGTGAAAAGAATTAAGTAAAGGGAAGTTAAGTGAGGAAAAACAAATTTGTTTGGTTTGAGAGTGAAGATTTAGGAGGGGTAGTCATAAAAGGTTAAATGAAAAAAAAATTAATCTTGTTTTGTCCAATTTTTTCTAATCCCCAAATCGCGCATAAATACCTCTTGTTTTGACAAGTTTTAATTAAAAATACAATCCAATCTAATTTTATGCCACATGTAATAATGTTATTTTTATAACTATTGTATTTTTATTAGGCCATCTCCAATGGAGATTTCTATCTTCCCTATTTATATTATATAAATATTTTTTTTACAAAAAAAAACTTCTTCCAATAGTGATTTCTATTCCAATTTTTATTCTACGTAGAGTTAATGTAGGATGGAGAATTTCTATGAATTTTTTTTTACATGTAGATACTCTCATAGAAATTCTCCATCTGTCATAGAATTTAATATTTTGTTGGTTCTACTTTCAAGCTAAATCATTAATTTTTTTTATTTTTTTTTGCTGCGTATGATATAAATTGAGAACCATTGGAGAGTATTATTTTTGTACAATTTCGATGTAAAAAAATTGTCAACTAGGATAAAAAAAATTTTAAAATATAATGCCAAGTAGGATAGGAACTTTATTTTAGAAACCCCTGTTGGAGATAGCCTTAATCCTCCTCCTATTCAAAACCTACAATCCAAATACTCTCTCTCTCTCATTCAATAAGGTTATATATAATGACTCTCTCCCTCACACTTAACTTTTGTTCACTTAACCTGAGCTTAGCTTATATTTTTCCTCCTCAATCTAGGAAGAGCCTGACTCAAACCAACCAATACACTTGAGAATAGTGGATACCAATTCACACCACCACATCCCACATGATACACACTTGCAAGTCCTGCAGATAGTCGACAATGAATTTCCTATGGAGAAAACAAAAATTGTCAAAAAAAAAAAAAAAAAAGGTTTCCTCACCCACCCAAAGACTCACTTTTCTATCCTAGGAATTCACTTTATCTTCCAAACTTTTAACTTTTTCAAACACCGAAAAAATTATAATTTTTCAAAAAAGAAAAGAAAAAAAAAACAAGAATTGATCTCCTTTTCGTTCATTTCCGTGAACTAAACGATACCTTAGGGTATGTTTTGCACACGAAATACTATATAATAAAAAATTCTATATTTTTAAAATTTAAATTTCATGAAATTAAATTCCATAAAAGTTATATTCTCATATTTGGTGAATATATAACTTAAAAAACTGAAAAAAGATTAAAAAAAAAAAAACTGAAGAAACATTCAAAAAAATGAAATATGAAAAAAGTTGATAAAAAACCAAACAAATTCTAATTTTTTTTTAAAAGATGAAAAAAAAATACCAAAAAACAAAAAACATTCTTAAAAACTGAAAAAAAAACAAAAAAAAAAACTGAAACATTCAAAAAACAATCTTAAAAAAATGAGAAAAGAAAAGAAAAAGTTGAACAAAAAATAAACAAAATAAAAGAACTATAGAAAAAAAAAAAAACCAACACAATTCCACATGGACATTTGTTTACCCATGAATTCGCAATTTTCAAAAATAAATTTTTATAATCTAAACCAAACATGGGAATAGAATTTCCTGGTGGGGGGAAAAATTATTTCCGTGGTCTCATGATTATTAAGATGCAGGCTGGTCAGGTAGGGTCCGGGAACAGACTGCTAGATCCAGACACAAACATGGTACCAAACATGGATCAAGTTCTTGTCAGGAATACTACCATATATTAATGGTACCAAACATGGATCAAGTTGTTCAAGTTCTTGTCAGGAATATTACCATATAATTAATGGTACCAAACATGGATCAAGTTCTTGTCAGGAATACTACCATATAATTATAGGGTTTTATCGGAGCCAGTTCCGGGTCCTCTTTCATAGAGACAATACCTAAATCTTCGGTCCAGCTTGGTTCAGGTCCGGAATGTGCTTATAGACCGAACCAAAACAAAGGAAATACAGATCAAAGGACCAGTAGTGAATTATAATTTGTCCAACCAGTCCAAGAGGAATAGCAATAGAAAATTCATGGAACCATCATGATATTTTTTTTTACTTTCACCGAGTGAAACCACAAACACTGGTGAAAGAGAAGAAAAGTAAAGTAGACAAGTCAAGGGTGAAGTGTATCAAAGTTCAATATAACTCACCAAAACAAGAGCAACATCACCCGAAACTATCAAATATAATTGAAATTACATCATATACAAACACACTATCACAAAACTTATTATACATGGTATCCTCGTATCCATTTCGATCATTAGCCCTGATCCTAACAAACATCCACACCCCTAGAAGAGAAGAAAGAAAAGAACCTAATCACAAATATTGAGGAATCACGACGACAAAACAGAAATGTCAATGAGTGCAGACTGGAAGAAACTAGAGCTTCATTCCAGATCTCACCCCACTGCACTCTGCCAAGAATTGACTGTACAAATGTCTCTTTTACAGTATCTCCAGACCTCAAAAAAATTTAACAAAAAAAAAAAATCTGATGACTGGAAAACAAGAACCACCAGGTATCTGTGTTGAGCTTAATGCTTACCCAACTTCTGCCCATCCCCAACAAATCTGCATCTTCTGTACAGCCACTAGTGCATATGCAAGCTTTATATGTTCATTCAGTTCTTATATCTAAACTCTAATATCCACAATATGGCCGCATACGAGTCCAGGCTCCACGGATGGAAGCAACAACATCAAACTTTGGTTATTTAGCCTGATAGCAATCTGCCGAATTTCGAGCACAAAATCATTCATCACACCAACAAGAACGGCACTTCTGTCCTCCCTTTACGCCATCACGTTTTACCAGCTTCTCATGTTGGCTTGAACCCATTTTACAGAAGTAAAAACTTCCTAGTATGCTTCAGTGGAGACCAAATTGTTACACGTGAAAGAGCACCTTACAGAATTCCATTCAGCACCCGCTGGTAATAATCATACTGCCGAGTCCGCCATGCATCTAAGCTACTACTGATCAAGGACAGCACCAAAGAGACGCATTGCTGGTTGAAAGCATCAGATAATGCAGTGAGAAACTGCCATATACTACTGAAATTAAAAATAAATAAATAACTAAGGTTACTAGATAAGGAAACATACCTCTTCTGTAAGGCTCAAATGAAACCGTTTTCTCAAGTTCTGTATAGTCCGAGGACCACCTTTAAAACAAGGAAAGCCAGAATCCTGAAATGAAATAGTGATCAGTAAGTACAGTCTTCTATTCGTATGTACTTTTTTCGGGGGTAAATTGCAATATTGGCATACTAGCACTTTAAGTCGTGTTTCCAGACTTGCTCAAAAGCAAAATATGATTTAATAGAGTTATTTCGATGAAAAATAGCACAGTAGTAAAGTTAGGGGCTCAAAGTGTAAGGTTGATGGTCGTCATCCAAAATGATATATAATAGTTTGTTCACCAGGTTGATCTTGTAATAATGTGTGTCTGTCAACAAGGGACTGCGGACACTTGCATTTTGTTTGCTCATTAAGGAACGATGCAAACGATTTTTAACAATATTTGTTTCCTTATAGCTAATGATCTAAATCATTAACTCGAAATTCAATATATAAATATTTGACAAAAGTAAGACAACTCATGAACTGGAGAGAAAAATATTCAGAAATCAAAGAAGTGAACAGATGGATAATGAGTTACGTTACCTGCAACATTTCAACAAGAAGTATAATGTGCTCTGCATGCTTGCGGCAAGTAAGAAAACCTTGTATGCATAACACCTGGACAAACAAACAGGATAGAAAATTACCTAAAACTGCTTAAGGTTTGTGTGTGTTGTGTAGGGGAAAGAGGGGGTGGTGTACCTTAAAATAATCAAAGAATTCGCTTGGGTTTCCATCAGCATCAGAGTCCATTACCTATAAATAAAACAAAGAGAACAAGTGAAAACTACGAGCATCCACCAACAGTCAGAACCATTTACACTCGAACTATATCTGACCTCAAGAAGCTCCCGTGTTAACTTGAATGGAGCACTCTCAAAATTCACACCACCAGGAGAATTGGATAGCATGAAACCGAAATCTATATGAATAATATGCCCTTCTTCATCTATTAAGAGATTTCCATTGTGACGATCCTTAACCTAAGAAAAATCAATATGCTTTTGTTATCAATTAAGATCAATGGAAAGGGAACTGTCTTCACGGCAGCAGAGGCAAAGCTAAGAACATTATTAAAGTACAAAATTAAACAATAGATTCTACAAGTCGGGGATGGGATCTCCGAGAGACTGAACTTAGATGAGCTTAAGTGGTAATATGAAAAGGTATGCGATTTGCAAAAAGAATAATGTGCAAGATAGAATGAACACAAATTAGGTATTAGACAAAAATATGATAGCAAATAAGATATTATATCAGTAGACTTTTGACATGGTGAAACAATAAATAGATAATTAAGAAACTACAAGTACAGATTATTGCAAATAATGAGGTGAAGTTGATGCTCTTATCATGAAGTGTGAAAAGGAAACACAATTATAGTAGGACATGTGAACCATATCATGAAGTTGGAGCGAGGTGAAGTTGATGCTCATCATCAAGTGTGAAGAGGAAACACAATTAAAGTATATGTGTGTACCAACCCATGATTGAGAACCTCGGATCAAGAGAGAGATCCTCCTTCTAGGTGATTTAGGAGAGAAGAGAATCAATAAACCATCATGTACACAAGGAGAGAAGATACAAGAGCAGAAGTGCCAAAGAAGATACAAGGATAATATTGGTGATATACAGTGCTTACATCATAAGATATTTAATCTTCCTAAAATTTAACTTTTATGCAACTGAACGGAAGCAAAATGAACCAAGCGACGAAAAGGATCAGCAAGTGTGCTTTAACTTTTTGGCTCAACTTGTTGAAATGAGTTCCAGTGCACGTAGTCTCCCATTTTGGGTTAAAGAGTGTGTAAACCCTAAATCTTACTCATCCTCCTAAACAACTTCACAAGATGCAACCCCTGGTTGAAGAGACTGTCCTCAAAGTCCAATTGAGTTACAATATCCCACTGACGGTTATTTTTGTACTTTCTCAACCTTGATGAACTTTCTAACAAGAGGTGGTTCACAAGAACATTGGTGAGGTAATTTATGGCTTGGAAAGTCAGGGAGTTCTGCAAAATTCGCCCTAAAAATGTAGAAGGAAGATTATATATGTACAATGTAACTAGTACAAGAAAGGATCTTATCCTAATTTATATTATAGGAACACACATGGAATGAAAATCGAGGACAACTAGAGTTCAAAATATTCCTTCTTAGTGCAAAATTATTCTCCGTACCGATAATAGTTATTATTATGCATCTCTTTCTATTTCTTTATTAGTTCTCTTTTAGTCCGATAGGTTGATGTAATGTGGGACCTCCATCCACATCTCTCGTCATTATAGAAGTAGTCGTAAAGGTGCTAGAAGACTAGCAATAGAAGATTTAAAAGAATTGGCATCAACAAATGCTCTCAAAGACGGTTTATAATCGTATAATGGTAGCCAGCACGACACTGAAATTGAATTATAAGCACAAGCAATAGTTTATGTTTGCCACACCTGTAAGAGGTAACATAAGATGGAATATCCAGCCATGCTCTCAACAAAATTTCTCTGCAAAGACCATTCACATCAGTACCAAATAAAAAACATTTTACAACATAAACAAGATAGCAATTCTGTATGCCTGGTTGAAGGAAGTATAAACTGGTGGTTGGATATATATAAAAAAAAGACCATTTCCAAACAGTAACTGCAGAATGTACAAGAGGATCACACAAGACCAGTAATGGATTATATGGAAGAAAAAAGGTAAAGTTAGCTATAAATTAAAATAATTATGATGATATTATAATTCCAGAATACTAGGGTAAGGATGAGGTATAAGAAATTGCAAATGAACATAAAGGTAGAAATGTTAAGGTCCACTGCTAAGTCATGCTCACCACTAGATGAGAAATTTTGACTAAACAATATTCACATATTGACCCGAATGTCATGGACCTGGTGTTTTTTCCAGCATTTCGACCAGTGCAGCGCATAAGCCTTCCTCAAACAAACTTAGCTAGATTGCTAAGGAGAGAGAGAGAGAGAGAGAGAGAGAGAGAGTAGTGAAGTAAGAGTGGAAACTTGAAACAGTTCACTATATTGAAGAAGCTTACAAGATTCCGTGGCGAGAAGCAAATGAGCCTTCCACCTATTTATAGTGCCTCAAGGCCTTACAAGAAACTTCTGGAACTTTAAAAGAATATTTTAGGGCCTATTTACAGAGAAGATTCTAAAACTTCTAGATGGCTATGGAGACTTCACGAGTCTTCAAGAAGACTCCATCACATTCTGAAAAATTCTGGAAGCTTCCAGATAAAGCCCTATCAGATGATGGTTATGCAGATCCGTCTCGGTGGGACGAAAAATATTGTGTGATATTCTCCCAACCTATTGTGTTGACGTCCTCGTCACATATGTCCGTCGAGAAATTTCTGGATCTTGTCCTCGAATTGATGCAACGTGACGATGCGTTCCAAGCTAGACTCGTCGTACGGCTTTCCCTTCCACTTGATACTCCATATACGGGAAAATGTCTCGTCGGCGAATCGTCCTCGAGTCAAGCACGACTTTCACTTCTTTGTCGAAGGACATAGTCATGGTCGTCATGAGTCGCTTTGAAACTCCTCGTTGAGGGTCCTTCAAGTCTATATGATAAGGCTTGAGGCAACTCGCATGAAAGACGGGATAGATATTCAGCTTGACGCAGAGTTTGAGTTTGTAGGCAACTTTGTCCACATTCTTAAGGACCGGTAAGGGACCTTCATACTTACAAATCAGTCCCTTGTGCACCTTGCGGAACACCTTGAACTGTTGCGGTTGAAGCTTGATCATCACCAAGTCCCCTTCCTTGTACTCGACATACCTTCATTTGGCATCGACCCATTTTTTCATCTTGCGTGCGACTTTCTCCAGAAATGTCGTAGCAATATCCGCCTTCTCCTTGAAGTCCGAGATAAATTGGTAAACCACGGGACTTTTGACCGATGTCCCCGTACTCGACGTGTGCGGAGCGAGCGACTGTCGATCCATTACCAACTCTAATGGACTGATGTGGGACGATTCACTCATTTGGAGAATGTAACAGAACTGGGCTATGTCCAAGTGATGCACCTATTCCCGTTGGTTGCCACTCAAGAAGTGCCATAAGTACTCATCAAGTAGAGAATTGACATGCTCCGTTTCCATCCGTCTGCGCGTGAAACCTTGTCGAGATTTGTAGATCATATCCTAGGATCTTGAACACCTCTGTCCAGAACTTTTTCGTGAAGTGAGAGTCTCGATCGCTGATAATGCTCTTTGTGTTGCCCCAAAACTTCACCATGTGGGATATGAACAAGCGTGAGGCCTCTTTTGCAGTACAATACGTCAGTGCCGCTATGAAGGTTCCTTACTTGAAAAATCGGTCTACCACTATGAGAATAGACCCAAATATCCCCACCTTAGGTAAGGCGGAGAAGAAGTCCATTGAAATGCTCTCCCACGATCGACTCAGCACGAGAAGAGGCTCAAGCAGGCCCCTGGGTTGTTGATGATCCACCTTGTCTTGCTGGCACATAAGACAAGTGTGCACATATTCTTACACATCCTCGTGCATGCGAGGCCAATAGTAAGCTGCCTCTAGTAGCGCTAGAGTGTCCTCCTTTGTCAGGGTGTCTAGCCTACTTAGTGTCGTGGCATTCTTTGAGTAGTTATCTGTGTAAGCCACCTCACTTGGACATGACCACCTTGTCGTCATTCGTGTAGAGAAGCCCGTCCCTTAGCCAAAACTTTCACGTTTTGCCTTCACAAGCAAGCTTCACCAAAGCATGTGTCGATGGGTCCTCGGCCGTACCCATCTTTACACGCTCAAGTATGTTTCTCTTGAGCAAGCACATTGTTACTAACTTGGCATTCCTGCTGGGTGCATCGACCACAAGGTTCTCCTTGCCCGGCTTATATCGCAACTCCATGTCAAAACCGCCCAAAAAGTATTGCCACATTGCTTGCTTGAGGGACAACTTCTACGTCTGGAAGTAGCACGTGACAACATTGTCCGTCATCACCACGAACTTGGTGCCAAGGAGATAATGATGCCACGTCCGCAAGTAATGCATTACTATGGTCATCTCTTCTCTTGCACCATGTAGCTCCGCTCCATGTCATTCAACTTGCGGCTCTCGAACGTGGAGTGTCCTTCTTGCACCAACACCCCACCGATGACGAAGTCGGATGCGTCAGTATGCACTCGAATGGTTTGGAGTAATCCGACAATGATAAGACCGGCTCATCCGTAACGTTCTTCTTTAGTGCATCAAATGCCTCCTCGTATTTAGACGTCCAGCTCCGTGCACAATCCTTTCGCAACAAATTTGTGAGTGGTGCGGCTATGGCGGAGTATACTCGGATGAACCATCGATAGTAGTTCGTCGGACCTAAGAATGATCGCAGCTTCGTTGGTCTGGTAGGAGCCTCCCATTCTCGTATGACCTAGACCTTTGTCTTGTCCATCTATATCTTGCCACGTCCGATATAATGTCCCAAGAATGGCACATCTTCTTTGTCAAAGGAACATTTCCCCTGCTTGACGAACAATTGGTTTTCCTTTAGCACCCAGAAAACTGCCTTCAAGTGTTCAATGTGCTCCTTCATCGAGTTTGAGTACACGACGATATTATCGAGGTATTACCACGACGAACCAATCGAGGTAGGGGTGGAAGAGCTTGTTCATCAAGGTACAAAATATCGCGGGAGCATTTATTAGTCCGAAAGGCATGACTAAAAACTCAAGCTCCATATCTGACGCATGCAGTCTTGGCTTCGTCCCCTTCGGCTATCCGTACATGATAGTATCCTGTGTAGATCCATCTTAGAGAAGTATCTCACTCCTCCCGATTGATCGAACAAGTCCGCCACTAACGGAATAGTACCTTGTTGAGTGCACGATAGTCAATGCACAAATGGAGGCTTCTATCCTTTTTTTAAAACATCGGTGCACGAACGAGACCTTGGACAGCCTGATGAATCCTGCATCGATTAACTCGTTTAGTTTCCACTTAAACGACGAAAAAAGCTTTCCCCTTCATGGTTTTGCTTCGTGCAATACTCACCATGCACGACGAGTCCTCCTCCATGATCCCGACGACTCCTAAGGTGCATTGGAATTGCTTTTGCAGAAGTAAGAAAATCCATGCCTAGGATCATCCTGAAGTTGAGTGGTTACGGGTGCAAGTCGGGCGGGTTGGGTCGAGCTTGAGCTCAATCCGATAAATCATAAGCCTAGCCCAAGCCCGACCTGACCTTGGGTTCAACATTTGTAGTCCAAGACCAAGTTCGGAGGATCGGGTTAGACTCGGGTTGGGTCGGATCCATCGGATTTATCGGACTCTAATATGATATTTAAAATAATTTTAAGTCAGAGTAATATTAAACACATAATCAAATAACAATCAAGTCTCAATCATTACAGAATACAAACTGAAATAAAATTTAGGATGAGAAATTGAAGAATTTGGATGGAGAAATTTAGGGTACGATGCTCGAGTCCTCTAGCATCGTACCCAGGCGTTGGACCTACGAGTCCGAGATGAAGTTATGTGTTGCCCCCGTGTCAACTATTGTCCTCGTACTCTGGTCGTTGATCTTCACGTCCACGTACATAAGTTCCCGACTCGAGACTTTGGTCACGACGAGCTTACTCTTCAAGGCGTTGAGCAAGCGTAGGGATCCTATCTGAGCCTCATCCTTGGTTCCTCGTCTTCATCCACATCATTTTGGACTGCGTTCACCCGCTTGCCTTTGTTTTTGCAGTCGTGTGCAAAGTGATTTCCTCCGCACACGAAGCACTCTATTTTGCGCTCTGTCCGAGGCTTTGCATATTGCTTGTCCTTCAGCAGGACCTCCTTTCCGTTGCCTTTTTCTCTCCCCAACCGTTGTCCTCGGTGGTGGTCTTTTGCTTAGGCTTGTAAGTATCGTTCCGCCGATACTCCATTAGCTTCTCGGCCGCTGAGGCAGCCGTGTTCAAGTCTTGGACACCCTGACTGCAACTCTTGTGCCGTCTATGGTTGCAGACCATTAAGGAAGAAGAATAGGTTATCCTTTTTGCCCATGTGACGAGTAAACTCCACAACATAATCCTTGATCGACCCGGTGTGTTTAAGTTAACGCAAGCTCCTTCTAGCGACAAACTCAACATTTTTCGGATATAATTGAGACTTGATCTCTTTCTTGAGATTCTTTCAAGTCTCGAACCAGCACAAACCCTTCTCATTTTTAACGCACCTACGACGCCATCATAACATAGCATCATCGATAAAGTAAAGAGACGCAATGTTTACCATATCGAGTTCATCATCGATGCTAATCGCCTTAAGGTACCACTCGATGTTCCATAGGAAGTTATCTAGGGGTGAGCATTATTCGATTTTGGACCGAAAACCAAACCGAACGGAACCGAATAAGAGATTCAGTTCGGTTTAAAAAAATTGGTTCAGTTTCAGTTTTGAAAATACTAAATTTTCTTTGGGTTTCGGTCCAAAAGCGAAAACCAAATAAGAAAATTTAGTGTATATATATATATATATATATATATATATATATATATATAAACTAAATATATATAGGTATATTTAGTTACTATATATATTAACAAAAAAAGCGCAAATAAACTAAAAAATTGAATAAACCGAAAACCGAATTGATTTAATTCGGCTCGGTTTGGTTCAGTAATAGGTCATTTCGGTTTGGTTCAATTATGGGTCATTTCGGTTTGGTTTCGGTTTTGCTTATTCGGTTTTCGGTCCAATTCGGTTCGGTTGGAACCGAATTAACCGAATATTCACCTCTAAAGTTATCCATCCCCTTCGCGTCTCGAACATCGTTGAAAGATTTTTGCTCGAAGTACTTCACATTTGGTGTCGTCTCCCTACTCGAAGTCCTACCATTGACGATAGCCTTCATAAGAATCACGGTCATATTCTTGAGTTCCTCGCACAGTTTAACAATCTCCGCTTGAACAATCCGACGCTCCTCACAAACTGCCTTGCGTTCCTCCTCGAACTCGGCCAGCATCTCACGAAGTTACTCTCGGAACGTCATAGCATGGCAACATCACTCTTTAATCCATGAGAGAACTCCTCGTAAGCCGCATGGTTTTGCTTCACTAGCATCTCCACGTCCATCACACATTTTTTCAAGAGCTCCAAGCGGGACACCAACTCTCGACAAGGGCTCATTCCAACACCGGCTCCTTGCCTTTTCCCCTCTTGGTGTTCTTGCCTCTCTTCCTGGGTGATGAGAGACGCTCCTCGTCGACAATCTCGGATGTCGACATGGCGACGATCAAACATCGCTCTAATACCACTTGTCACAGACTTGATGTTTTTTCCTATACTTCGATCCGTGCTGTAAGCTTCCTCCTCGAAGACCCATGCAAGCATTCCTCAAACGAACTTAGCTAGATTGCGAAGGAAAGAGAGAGTAGTGGAGCAAGAGTGAAAACTTGAAACACTTCACTATATTGAAGAAACTTACAAGATTCGGTGGTGAGAAACAAATGGGCCTCCCACTTACTTATAGTGCCTCAAGGGCCTTACAATAAACTTCTGGAACTTTACAAGAATATTCTAGGCCCTAGATATTTAGGGAGAAGATTATAAAACTATGGAGACTTCAAGAGTCTTCAAGAAGACTCCACCACATTCTGAAAAATTCTGGAAACTTCCAGCTAAACCCATGTCGGATGAGGGTTATGCATATCCGTCTCGGTAGGGCAAAATATATTGTACCTTACACGAACCTTATTATGTAAGAACAGGTCCCATTACAAACTCATTCTGAAGCTTATTATGCAAAAGTAGGTCCTATTACCAACTCGTTACTCAATAACAATGGTGACAACCTTTACCACAAATTTAGGATTTGCTAATTCAGCTCTTCTATGGTCCATTTCTTCCATTAAAATTCAAAACTACCACATGCGTATTTACTGCCTCAATCTAGATTGATTTTGGTATATCCTGCTCTACAAAAAATAGACATGCCAAGTAAGAGACTCGCATGCCACATACAAACCTGAGAAAGAAACCAGAGATGGAGACACCAAAATATACATATATACCTACATGTATATATTTTTCAAGGTCTTTATCTGTCATTTCATGACGCCCTTTTTCTGTCAATGCCAATTAGTTCTCTATTGCGTTGATAATAGCTTCTTCAACTGTAAAATAACAGAACTGTCAGAACGATTTCCTCGTTTTATGTCTTTTATCCTTAATTGTTGCAATCTCTAACTTCCACCAAAGAACCCTAAAACTATTTTTTAGTGTGTAATCACCCATCCATTTCAATGGTCACATGGATATTCACAGCACAATCTACTTATTTGTGAAACGTAATACGCACCAGGACCACGATGTGAATATGCAATTGAAGCCACTACGACTTGTTTATATCCCAGCTATAAATTTGAGCCACTTCAAAATTTGAATACAACCAACTTTTGTCACAAAACTTTGGGGATTGTTAAGAACACAGAATGACAAATGGTAAATTTACCACCTTTGTACTGACAAGTCAGCAACAACAAAACTCTTTTCCCCTTTTTCTTGATTTCCTAAGAGGGGATTTATGTCACACAGACATAACCCATAACATAGTGTTTAAAGTGATGTACATGTTCTAAAATAATTATAACAGAAAATAATGTGGTTAGGCTGCTTAGCCACAAGCCTAGTTCAGTTTTCATATGGCAAAGTTTCCTCAACTTTCTCTCTGTCAATGATTCAACATGGCTGCTGGAGCTTCAATTATGCAAATTCTCTAAACAGGCTACAAAATAGAGTTTGATACTACCACTCACATTAGGGTTCCACATTGATATCACAAACCACAACTTGCATGGTTACAAGCTAGTATGCATGTGTCCAGCAAATCGCAGCCAAACGGTGGATAACCAATAGAAGGGTCACAATATATTTCAAAAGAGAAGGAAAAAGTACTATCTTGTAATTCTTTTTTAGATCTTATTAACCAATGTACAAATGGCACCTATCTGCATGCGACATGTTCAAGTATGAGGTCCTAACTCCAAATCTCTCTCTCGTGTGTGTGTGTGTTTGTTGGGGGGGGGGGGGGGGGGGGGGGGGGGGGGGGGGTGGTCCCCATTAGAAATATTTACAATTTAAGTGGAAAATAAATTCAGAATAATAAAATGCATACTGTCAAATGAAATTGTTATTTGTATCCTAATGGTATGAATCAAGTATGAGCGAGCTTTATGTGCTCTCTCCACCAGCAGCCGATGTTGCATCAAGAACACTTGGGTACCCATTTCATGTTAGATAAATGTGCTACTACTGATAAGAGGCCATGCTTTAGTCCAGTATCCTTTAGCCTGGCTAGTAAGGAAATTATCCTACAGCAGACAAATGCATGATTTTAATTATTCCAATGTGGTACGCTACTACCCTTAATAAAATAACCGTTATGAACATTAGAAAGTTAAGTGTCATTAGAAATTTAAATGTTACAATATGGTTTTCGTTACTGTTACAGAGGACATGACCCTTAACAGAACTGAATGGAAGAAAATGATTTAAACAACCGGCCCAAAAATTTGGATAAAGTTTTTGTTGTAGCAGTTGATTCAAGATGGCAAGCAAATCGAATTTGCTTTCTAGAATCGGTTCCAAATTTAAATCGGAATTTATTAAGTTTGTTTGGACTTTATCTCTGTCTTTTGGGATTAATCTTCATTCTTGGATGTAAGCTTATAAAACAGCAACGGTATTTGTAATTCTTATGACGGAAAATTTATACAGAATTGTCGGTTTTTCTTTGGATGTGAAGTCCTCTTTAGCACCGGTGTGAAGTCATTGCTATCTTGTGGTGCAATGTCGTCGGTTTTTCATTGTTGATTCAATGAGAATTTTATCCGGGACTGTCATCCTCGATTGTTCCTTATCATTTGGTATCATGGGTAGTTACCTAGACATCAGCTCATTGCCATCCCCTCATGTGAGTTGTGTGATGCAACAACCTTGGGTGTGAAGCTCTTGAAGGAGAACGAGCCCAGCCTCTCACTCCCATCCACCAGATTTGACGAGGATGTCAATTTCTAAGAGGAAAGATTTGATGCAAGACAGAATGCAGAGTGAATTTATTTTTGAGGATGAGTTTAAATTTTGAATTTGAATCTAAATCTGCATCTGAATTTAGATTTAAAACTCGGATAGGATTTAACTTTATTAGTTAGTTTTGATTTTATCATTAGTCGTTTTAGATATGACGGGTTAGTTTTGACTCTTTTTAGTTTTTTAGAATTCATCTTTATTATTGGACTTAAGCCTACTAAATGACATCAATATTTGTAACTCTTACGATGGAAATGAAAGTTTATCTTTGGATGTGAAGACATGTTCCTTGTCCTCAATATGAAGTCAATTCAATTTGGCGGTGTGACATCGGTCTGTCTCCATCGTATGATTTGTTGAAAATTTTATCCGTTATGGTCATCTACGTTACCCGGACTCTCCACTTTAAGAGAAGTACCCGTGTCCACCGGGTAGGACATGGGTATGGATATGGAATTCGTATCCAATCCTCCGTATTGACAATCAGATCCTTCATGGTCCTTTATGATGACAATCGGAAGAGTGGTAGTGAAGTAGATAGTTTATTTTAATGTGGTAGTAAAGTAGATAGTTTATTTTAATGTGATAGTGAAGTAGATAGTTTATTTTAATATGGTGGATTTGTAGTAAAGTTATGAAACCTTACAAATTTAATTACATGATGTCTTTTTATGAAATCATGCAAATTTAATTATAAGCTTAATTATATAAAACAATGTAAACTTTATTACAATTGTATCTTTTTATGAAATCATACAAATTTAATTAGAGAGAGTGTCTTTTTATGAAACCGTGCAAATTTAATTACATGTCTTTTTTGAAGCCGTGCAAATTTAATTACATTATGTGCCTTTTTATGAAACCATATTCAAATATATTTATTTTAATAGTCATATCCCTGTATCCGTATCCAAAATTTAGATCATTTTTAGCCGAGTCTGTATGTCCTTCAATTATGAGTTTGAAGGGCCCGATTCTTGGATATTGTGGAATAGAATAATGGATAGTTCTTTATTAATGAAAAGACTACATATATATAGGAGAGGCTAACCCTCTCTCTATTATTCTACCCGATGTGGGACTAAAGCTCATTACTAATATAACACTTAACACCCTCCCTCAAGTTGGAGCATATATGTCAATCATGCCCAATTTGTTACATAAAAATTGCATCCGAGGACCCAAAAGAGATTTCGTGAAGATATCGACTATCTGATCACCGGTTCTCACGTGATGAAACTTTTTCATCCCCTTTTTATACTCATCACGGACGAAGTGGACATCAATTTCAATGTGCTTCCTCCTCTCATGAAATACATGATTGGTAGCAATATGGATATTAGATTGGTTATCACACCACATATTTGTTGCTTTAGATCCTGCTTCTTCTCCCAGCTCTTGTAGAAGATGCTGCAGATATATCACTTCTGCCGTGCTATGAGCAATGACTCGATATTCTGCTTCGAAACTTGATCTTGCGATCACACTGCTTCTTGTTCTTCCACGATACCAAGTTTCTACCAATAAATACCGAGTAACCAGATATAGATTGTCTATCTGTCAGGTTTGTACCCCAGTCAGCATCATCGACAAAGCACTCAACATTTGTATGTCCTTGGTTCTCCATATGAATTCTTTTTCCAGGATTCTGGACTAGCTAGAGCAAAATTCTGAGAATTGCCTGCCAATGTGAAACTCGTGGAGAAGACATAAATCTACTCGCGACACTAGCTGCAAAGAAAATATCTGGACGAGTCATAACCGCCAAATAGTTGAGTTTTTCAACCACTCGACGATATTGATCCGGATTAGTCATCAGTACCCCCTCGTCGAGGAGTAACGTTTCTCCTGGGTCCATTGGCGACAGCTCCCTTGGCTTGCATCATTCATGCATCATTTAGTATGTCTAGCACATACTTCCTTTGAGATAAGACAATGTGCTTCTTTCCACGTACGACTTCAACACCCAAGAAGTAGTTTAACGATCCCATATCCTTGGTCTGAAACTATTCTCCCATAAACTTTTTCAGTCCTGCAATACCCTGAATGTCGTCTCATGTGATCACAATGTCATCAACATAAACACCTAGTAGTATCCTTCCCGCCGATGTCTGTCGGTAAAATACAGAATGATCCTTCTTCGATTGACGCATGCCAAACTGAGTGACAACATCTGTAAACCGACCAAACCATGCACATGTAGAGGGTCTTCCGTAGATGACAGACTTTACCTTCCCTTGCAACAAACTCGGGGGGGGGGGGGGAGGGGGGGGTTGCACCACATATACTTCTTCGTCAAGATCTCCGTGGAGTAAGGCATTCTTGATATCCAGTTAAAATAGTGGCCAGTCATAGCGAACAGCTAAGACCAAGAATACGCATACAGAGGTCATCCTGCCAACTGGGGAGAATGACTCAAAATAATCCTCACCATAAGTCTGAGAATATCCTTTAGCCACCAAACGAGCCTTCAGTCGATCAAGGGTGCCATCCGATTTCACTTTGATTGCGAACACCCATTTGCAACCGACAACATGTTTACCAGGCGGCAAATCTACCAAGTCCTAAGTATGGTTCTTCCGAAGAGCTTTCATCTTCTCGTCCATAGCAGCACACCAACCGGGATGTTTGAGACCCTCCGCGGCAGAAGTGGGAATCTAAATCCCATCAATGGTAGTTATCAAGGACTGAGTGTGGCTCGCAAGCCCTTTGTAGTTGTCAACATACAAGGGATGATCACGACAGGCACGACGAGGTCGAGCTGGAGGAGCAGGCGGATGCAACTTAGTGGAGCTAGAGGAGGAGGATGTCTCTGTGACTGTAGGCGGAGGCACCATCGGCAACACTTGTTCGGACAACGATGGTGCTGACTGAACCGGTATCTTCGGACCGGTATACTCTCGATTAGGGAGGGCACCCTTACGGGAGGTTGTTGTGTTTGAACAGGAAACAACAAGAAATCCTCTTCTGGGTAAATTTGCGAAGTCGGATCAGTAGTTTGTGGAAGTGAAAGAAACTCGGTTTCAACAAAGGTAACATCTCGAGAAAAAAAAATCTCTTCAAGACTGGAAAAAAACACCCATACCCTTTCTGATCCTTACAATACCCAAGGAAAATACATTGGATAGCCTTTGGATCTAATTTAGAAAGAGTTGGTCGGGTATCCCGAACATAACACAAGCAACCAAAGATTCGGAGAGGGAGAGGAAACGGCTCTCGTTTGAGATATAACCGAGAGAAGGGGGTATTGCCATTGAGAACAGACGACATGCGATTAATTAGATAGCAAGCTGTAAGAACGGCATGCGATTAAGTAGATAGCAAGTCGTAAGAACGGCATCCGACCAAAAAAAATTTGGAGTACGTGCTTGGAATATAAGAGCATGCGTTGTTTCTAGGAGATGACGATTCTTGCGTTCGGCCACACCATTCTGTTGTGGTGTGTAAGGACACAAAGTTTGGTGGATGATGCCATTCCGAGACAGATGTGAAACAAATTCACTAGACATATACTCACGACCATTGCCACTGCGAACACATTTGATTGGAAAACCAAATTGTGTTTTAATTTTCGCAGAAAAATTGTGCCAAATGTTAAATAATTCGGAACAATTTTTCATTAGATAAACAAAAGTGACACGTGAGTCATCAACAAAGGTAACAAAGTACTTGAATCCCATTATAGATTCAACTGGACGAGGCCCCATATATCGGAATGCACCAACTCGAATGGAGCGGAAGCAATGCTATTCTGACTGACTGGATAGGAAATTCGGTGATGCTTAGCCAAACTACATGACTCACAATGAAAAGAACATGAAACATCTAAAGATAGGTACATTTTCTGGAGTGCTTGGACAGATGGATGTCATAACTGGCAATGTAACTCAAAAGGATCAAGTTTCACACCAGCATAGGCAACAGAAAAAGTTTCGTCAAACAGGTACAAGCCTCCAGCCACATACCCCCTACCGATAGACTTTCCAGTCTTTAAGTCCTGAAAAACACAACCATCAGAAAAGAATGTTACCGAGCAATGCATATCGCGAGTAATCCAACTAATTTAGAGTAAGTTGAATGGGTTTCCAGGTGTATGTAATACAGAATGGAGTGACAGTCCCGAAGAAAGACATCATTTTCCACGGACTGTCAGTGAACCACCATTGGCACATGTAATATTAGACATACGACCAACCAGTACATAATTTCGCATCATACCTGTATCGCCTGTCAAGTGAGCAGATGCACCAGAATCAAGGACCCACTGCTTCGACTGTACCACACATGCCGCTGAGTACTATGCGGTGGACCCAGAAGTAGAGGTTTCACCTCGACAAAATCTGCATATGCTTCATCACTTCAGTCAGTTGTACGGATCGGCCGCCAAAATTAGGAGTATCTGAGGTAACATTTGCAGCAGGAGCTTTAGTACACTGCCACTGAAAATGGCCCTATAGACCACAGTTGAAGCAGGTGCGCGGTCGTCCTCCATCACTACCGCCAATGCCTCGTCCACCATCACGGTCACCAGTTCGGCCACCACGTCGGCCACCACGAAATCCAGTACGAGCGGCACCAAGAACAGATCGATTAGCAGGAGCATCACTTGGAGAGGTCTCGACGACCTTTGCTGTCCGTAGGACACGAAAATGAGCTTCAATCAGAGATGGAACCTCGGCTCCAGAAATGATCTGAGAGCGAGCTGAGTCTGCATTAGGATGGAGAGAGACAAGATATGCCATGACATGAAGCTGCTCACGTTGAGCAATTGCTTCATTGATATCCGTTGTCAGAGGTAATACATGGTCAACTTCATCGACCATAGCCTTAAAAGCCCGAAAGTGGTCCTTATGAGACTTGTCGCATGATCTTCCCGGTAGACGTCGACGACCGAGTCGTAGATACGAGACAAGTCGCGTTTTCCATCAAATATCGTCGCTAGGACCTACCATAACTCCTTTACTGTGTCCGTATTCTTAATCATGTCCTTCACCGATGGTTCCATTGAGTTCATCAACTGGATAAACAGTCGACTATCATCCGTCTCCAACTGCTCAAACGTGGGATCAGACGTCTCCGGAGGGTTGTCAGTCAAATGCTTGGACAACCGCATGCCCCGAAGTGTTTTCTCAACCTTCTTCCGCCATGTTGAGTAACCGTCTGGTCCGTCCAACCGCCGATCGACGAGTCGAATCGAAGAGATCGTCGTGCCAGTGCCCGTTGGTCCCGCCAAGGCATTTCCGACACCGGTAGTAGTATCACTGCTAGCCGCCTCAAAGTTTGTCATAATGCACTTGATTCGACTGTCGCTGGATCTTCCCAACCCCAATAATCACATCAACTTTACTAGTGCGCTATCAACGTGGCCAGAACCGGCACGCACATGAAAAGTAAAGATCGTATGAGGATCACACAAGCCAGGACACAGAAGTAACCCATGTCACTCACTGTGTAGATCCTGATGTGGATATTGGGGTAGAAAGGAAACAAAGATCCACGTAAACAAGTAACTTGTCTACTCTTTGTTAACTCCTGAAGTCGTAATCTAGGAATAGAGGTTGTGCAAATAAATCATTGTCTACCCTCTGGCTTCGATATACGACTTTTTTTAGGGTTAGGGTTTAGATAGGAAGGAGGGGCGGCGGCTGCATGTTAGGATTAGAGTTTTGGGCTGGGGGTAGAGGGGGGTGGCTGGAGAGGGGGAGGGGAGAGGCGGGGGGGGGGGGGGGGGGGGGACGCCTGATGGAGCTGTAGGAGGGGTCGCCTGGAGCGGGAGGGGCCTGCTGGAGAGGGGGGCGGCCTGGAGCGGGGGGAGGCGGGAGCAGAGGGGGAAGGGACGGCCTGCCGGAGCAAGGTTAGGGTTAGTTTTTTTTTTGGGAGAGGGGATGGGGGATAGTTTATGGCTCTGATACCATGTGGAATAGAATAATGGATAGTTCTTTATTAATGAAAAGACTACATATATATAGGAGTGGCCAACCCCTCTCTCTATTATTCTACCCGATGTGGGACTAAAGCCCATTACTAATATAACACTTAACAAATATGTACTCGTACCCGAGTCCAGGTAAACATAGATGGTCATCATTTCTTATAAGTTATCGTTTAGGAGTAAACAATGAAAAAGTTCTTCAGTTCATAAAGAATGTGTACATGACATGAAAGCTAATACGACAAGTTAATGGTACAACCTTATCTGATGGACAATGCCTAATAAGTGAGATAACAACCATAAAGAACTGCTACAACATGCAATTAGCAAAGGACACCAAATGCCAATGCACCAAAACTCTAGAGTTGCAATGAGGGCACATCGAAGGCACATTTAGGGCAAAAGAGCTGGATTCAGTGGTATGAGGAGATTTGACCAAAGATTGCTCTTGTACCAAGTTAAAGTCTCTGTAACTACATCAGAAATCTAGAGTTGTAGTGAGGGTTGAGGATTATATATTCATATTATGCTAACAAATACTTTGATATCTTTAGTATTTCACTCGTCCTAATTGTCTTTTGTTTGGCTCTCCAATTTTCCCTCTAGTTTTAACTTGGAAATTAATATGTATAACCATCAAAGAACAAATCTGAAAACCACCACTAAAAGAACTAGAGGGAGGAGTTGAAACCAAGTCAAGTTTCCAAAATCTGAAGCTTCATTCCTTTAATTCCTACTTCTGATAATAGAGGTTATGAATCCATAACCAATCAATCTACATGGCAACTTCCCCCATACCGAATATGTTTTTTAAATTTCTCTTGGGTCCTCGTACACCTATATGAAGCAAGTACTATCACTTTATGCAAGTGACCTTAACAGGAAAAGGACTCCAACTAAATTGGCAGAAATAATGAGTCTTTGAAACATCAAGAAGACATTGCTTATATTAGATATTTAAAATGCCCTAATTATCGTGCTCTCTGATGAGTATCTTATGTTTAACACCTAATTAGCTACTAAGAGAAGATCTTAAGAGGTAATAACTGTCTGATTTGACTTTCTGCAGATAATTTATTCATCATACTTTTTGAAAATTCTTTTCCCTCGTGAATTGGAGAGACGGTTCTATAAGAAATTTCAGGAAAGCTCATTACCTACACTCCAAATCTAAACCAGAATTCATGACCATCTTATAATGCATGATAGAAAATTGCTGTAGGATAAAATCAACTATAACATTTTTTTAAGCTTGAAAAAACTTTGTTAGATAACAATAACTAGACATAATGACTGGCAGAGAGCAAATTTTCTCCTCGAGTCAATAGGCATATTCTTAAGCACGTCTCAACACCTATATTGCACAAATACTGAGGGCTGTGCCTGTAGCTATATCCGACACGTATTGGACAAGATACCTCCTCGACACTCATAAAAATTATTGTTCGCCCATGTCTAGGCTCCAAAAGAACCCAAAGGGGCAATAGTTGCAAGTGTTTGGTATGGACATGACCGTGCCAAACATACTTGAGATGGCGAGAATTAATATTTCCTCGAGATAGCAAACTTGAGAAAGCAAACTATCAAGAAGTTTTTGGAGCCTAATTACTATCCAAAACACATAATTATAGATTATCATTAAGATCTATAAAATATGTATATGATATTTTCATGTGTAATATAACCAAATCCATGCAGTACCCATATCCTAATTTTGTTTTAAATACCATATTGAGAAGCTGTATCATGTCCACATTCGGATCAGTTCTACGAAATCTACGTCAACACTAAATCTAGATGAAATAGCAACTATTCATTCAAAACAAATTCTTCCCCACAAAAGCAGAATCTCCATATTTTCGAAAAGTTTTAAGACAATACTCAAGATTTGATCTACTTAATGGAGCCTCAAAGAAAAACCAAAAGTCAATTATCAGTTACTTTTTTTATTGCAAGGGGAGGGGAGATTTTCATCATAGTGCTGATATTAATATTCAACTCCCATGATCCCATCTTCATACAGAACTTGAACATTACTTGACGATAAGCAGTAAACGTAAATCAAATCCACTAAGCAATAGACAAAACTTCAAACCCTAATTCTGTATCATGACAAACGTGTCAATTGGGTAAATTTATTGTTTTCAACAAGAGATTACAATGTAAAAAGTAAAAACCCTTTTCTTCCATTTGATTCAATTTGTTCACTATTCCAGGATGCTGGAAAGTTCTCATGCTTAAGTTAAGAGTAATTCTCGTGCTGTGTCAACATGACACAAAAAATTCTTGCTATTTTGTGAACCAAATTCACTATCCATGTTGGATTAAAATTTTCAGTAGTGATATTGTTTCCATTAACGGGCTAAAGCTGGTTACAGAAAAAGGACAAACCCTGCCCAGAGGAAAGAACAATACATGGTCTAGGTTAACCACCGCCGAGAAAACAATAAAACCATGACAAGAGCTCCCTGCCCAACAAGAAAAACAAAAGTAACATTTGACGAGAATAACCCATTCAAAGACCAAAATTTCATTGCATGCTGTATTGACAAACTATACTCGCATCTGTAATTTATAAGCAGGAATAAATGCACCAACATTTATCATAACTCTGGCAGGCACCAATTTTGGTAATGGTAAGAGCTTCCTCTCTACCTTCAGAGTTTAACTAACTGTTTCCAATGCAACATGCTCCAAGAGTACAGAAACTTCAATACGGTAACTTATTAGTCCACGCTAAGCATTTAACTTATAATGCCATGTGTCATTGGTTGTACAGAGTGCATTTCTCTAGGACTAAATATACAAACGACCAATGTGTATGACAGACCTGTGCTCTTTAACCATACACAGTGATTCACATATAAAATAATTCAACAACAGGAAATTCAACAAGCAACTCAAATTAAGATTTCAAACCACATTTTAATGATAGAACATAGACATTACAGGAAAGTAGCAAAGTATGACATGCGTACAATGATGAGAAAATCCCAATATTGACCGTGATGGACAAAAATGAGTAGATTACCTGGGCAAGCTTGAAACTAGGAGAGTTCTCTTCATATTTCGCAATGAAATATTCACGCAAGCTTGAGATATTAAAATATCTACTCTTAATTGAATGAATTGAGGCCTAAGATAAAAAAAAAAAAACAGTGTTCAGATGATCAGACAATGTATCGCAGACGAGAAGTTATCGGGCTAAAGAGAAGAAGTATGTCACCGTGTCAGGAATGGTTTCGATTAGGGCTGTATAAGAAGAAGTGAGGAGGACCTCATAAGGACGTAACCAAAGAGGGAGGCCAGCTTCTTGATATATATCTGTCATTAAATCCTTGGATGAGAAACATCATAATCATAGATCAAATGGAAATAGCAGATTCCGTGATTGATTAAAATCAGTTGTGCACCATTCTGAAAAATTAAACTTCATATCTATCTTCTTAAATGAAATAGAGAGATGTTGGATTCCAATTCAGCTTTCATGGCCTGAAACTAAACAGATCAATCCGGATAATAGGGGTTGAGAAGCTACATTATACATATGAACTTAAACCAAGTCAATATGTGGGTTGGATGGATGGACCCATTCTATGACCAACCCTAGCCCTGTTAACTTCATGTTGTGTTCAGATCAAGTTAAGATTGCCAGCCTTGCATACAAGCAATGGAGGCCAAAAGTGATCACACACTTCGATAACTTGAAATGTAGACTAAGAATTTAACGATCGGGAGAATAGCTAAACCAAAGATGGGAGGCTCCAGAAAGGATCATGATGAACAATGGAAGGCGTCACAAGGAAAAGCTGATATTAGACTGAAAAAACTTGTTTGTATGATGTGGTTCAAGGTAGTCAAAGGCGCAAGACGCACTCGAGGCGCAAAGTGTCCATATCGCCCGAGGCGCAAGGCGCACTTAAGACGCACGTCCGAGCGATGCGAGACGCAAATATATATATATATATATATATATACCCTTTGAATTGAAGTTTTAAGATATTCTTCAAGTGCTTTGTAAGAATAATTCAAATTAATAGGACTTTGATTTCATCAAAAGATGGAACTGATATTAAATAAACAGTATACAAAATAGTAAAAAGTAAATAAAAAATAGTATAAAAATAACATTATACAAAACGGTATTAAAAAAAAGAAAAAAAAGAAAAAAATAACATTATACAAAATAGTATAAGAAAACAGAGAAAAGAAAGAAAAAAGAGAAGAGTATAAAAATAACATTATACAAAACAGTACAAAAAATTAGAAAAAAAAACAGAAAAAAAATAGTATACAAAATAAAGTATTAAAAAAAGTAAAAAAAAAGAGTATATAAGTTTTTTTTTCTAAATATTCTCCAGGCACGCCTTAACCATCCCGCGCCTCAGGAAACGCGCCTTGCCTTGACTACAATGAGGCGTTGTCTCTGCGCCTAGGAGCAAGGTTCGTCTTAGGCGCGCGTGGGGCGCGCCTTTGACTGCACTGATGTGGTTAAAAGAATAACAAGTAAAAATACTAGTATTATTTCAAACAGTTTGAAAGTAAACCAATTTCAGAAATTTGCCTGAACCTTCATAATCATAAGAAAGAACACATGATAAAACCAGACACATCAATTTATTAACTCGTTACAATCTTTCTAAGGAAATGTGCTTATATTTGCATCTCTGGCTTATTTTAACAGAAACATCAATAAGGTTCCCGATCATGTAAGTTACAACCTCCCACTTGATTCTTTCCTAGTCTGGTGAAGCATGGAGGAACTCTCCTTGGTTCCATGACAGGAGTACGCTGTGGATGGGGATGTTTTCTTTTTAAGTTGGCACTTCAGTCAAAAGTTAATTTTCCAGATGGAGAATTGATGACAGAGAGGTTAAGACTTTTTTAATCTTCAGGATATCCTGATCGAAGTTCAAACAATAAGGGAGGGGAGGTGTCCTAAAATTAACCTGATTCATCACAACATTGTGGCAATTAATGCGTAGTTACTGATATCTGATTTACTAAAATGTAAAAAAGATAACATAAAAAAAGTTCAATATCAAGTTATGACAATATTCTAATTTCCTATTTTTTATATGATTCCTGCCACCAATATTTCATGTTCTGCCTTTTTTTCTAAATACCTAATAGTTACAAGTTCTCCAAATTGTTTATTCAAGCAAAACCTGTATATCAACTTATCCATGTTAAGATTGAAGTATACAACAAAGTTATTTTTAACTCGCATGGGATATATTTCTTTCTGAATGAATAACTAATAATCAAAAAGCAATCTATTCAACACTTTGTGTATTTCTCAAAATCATGTTATGCTAGAAGTAGAAGTTAGTATTGCTGACAAGGTTTAAAATGGTATCGGGCTCTCTATGACAATTATATTGGTAGTTTTGACTTTTGATGGTTTTGGACTAGAATATCGAGTTTCAGCACTTCAACAAATAATAGGGTTATTTACACTAACCTCCCCTATGTTTTCGGTTTATTAAACATACCTCCCTTACTTTGAAAATAATTACACGGACCTCCCCTCTCCTTTATGTCGTAAGGGTGGTTAGTGTAATAACCCTTTACGTTAAACATAAAACATAGGGGAGGTTAGTGTAAATAACCTAATATGTCATTGACTCAAAATATATAAAAGGAACGGCATGCTTATAAACATAATTTTGTAAATTACTTATATTTTATGTTGGTTACATAATTGCATGATTTTAATAAAACTATGAACATAATATTTGCATATTTAATAAAAAATATATGCACAAAAAACATGAAATGAAAGTTAAACCCAAAACATCGGATATTTAATTAAATTTTAGAAAGACGACCTGGTCAGGGAGTTTCCACCAATTCCAGAAACAACCTTTAGGCCAGCTTTGGCTAGTTTAAGCCAATTATGCTATAGTTTTGGGCCATAACGGACACAACTTTACGCTATTAGCCAAATACTAAAGGTGACAGGCATTGCCAATCTTATATGCAGTGTAGGATCAATTCCTCTCAACTCGTTGGAACCGATTTCTTTCACCACGTTTAAAACAACTCTTTTGCTTCAGATCAATGTGTCAATAGAGAACTATTTATACGATATTAAGGGAGGCCCCCTCTGTGATATTGAAGGGACAATGTCGAAAGATCCTAATAAAATTCTAACATTAACACCAATACTAATATAGCCAACGCATTGATGTTCTCTGAAATGAAACCCAATTATTGGTAACCAGAGGCATCAACAAACCAAAAGAGCAGCAACAACTTAGTACCATAGAAATGAGCAACGAGCTGCACGGCAAGATGCTCCTGTCTACAATCATCACCACTCTTCACAATCATCTGTTGACAGCCAAAAAAAAAGGCAGATTTCATTTGATTGCATCATATAGAAAGAAAAAGATAATTGTAATTGTAGAACATGTATCATCTCACCTAACAGATAGTGGATTTGAATGCACAATAAGAAAGAGAGATTATTCTAGCTCAGAAACAAAAAGAATTAATGAACTTTACATATGTTTTACCATAGTTAATATTGAGACTTTTAACTAGCTCCCAAGCCATGTGCTTGCTTATGCTCAATATCATCATCATCCAAACCTTCTCCAATGAGAATGGGATCGGCTTTGGAGCATAATAAAGCTCAATAGAGGATTTGACATAGTTTTTATGTGCTTTCTTAAGGTTAATATGTTTAAGAAAATTAATATTGAGATTCTCTAGCATTACAAAAAAAAAACCCCTCCCCCCAGCTTCCAAGGGCAGAAACTAGATAGCAAACTATAGAAAAGGTTGACAGGCATTATAACTGGACATCTCTTCCTGGATTGCCTTCTTGTCTTTCGGGTTTAGCAGCCTAACCATTGTGATAAAAAAAAGGGTTTGGGTTTGGTCATGATGAAAGTTAGAAACAAGTGCAAAAAGCTCCATTGCACTTACTTCAGTCAAACATAGGAGCACTTAAGAATGTACAATTGGACAATTGCCAAATGGAAGTAGGTAAGTACTTGGATAAAAAGACTAGATTAAATAGAGAACTAAAATGTCTACATTATCTCTCCAATATTACCAACCTTAACAAGCAAAAGTGTTCACGTAAAATTTCTAGCTGCAGACAGACCAAAAGAAGAAATATGAATTTATGATCTCAGAGCTATTTTACCAACCTTGTCCAGCCGAAAAATTAGGGCGTGTTTGGTTGCAAGTGACTTGAAGTGAAAAGAGTGACTTCATAAGTGTCCATTTTTTTGAAGTGAGTTTTTGAAATATTTTGTTTTGTCATGGAAGTGCCAATCATGTCACTTTATCTGTTTGGTAGAGTGAAAGTGAAATGACTTGAAGTGTAAGTTTGTCCACATGTCAACGACTGAAAAGCTAATATTTTTAATACACAAATTTATCCATCCCACTTTTTCCCCCCTCAAGCTTGGAAGGGAGTATGTGGGATCCAAATTTTAAGGGGACAAGAATCACTTTACGTCATAAATAAAAGTGGAAATCAAGTTCAAACTTGCTTGTAAGCAAACGACAAAAGTGGTAAAAGTGCAACAAAAAGTGACACTTTCACCTCTTGTATTTCACTTTCTGCACTAAACACAACATTATGTATGTGCACCTGACACATTAGTCCCCAGTATTCCAACCACGTTCAAGCACCAGGTAGGTACAACACCATACTATTCACAAGTAAAGTCTTCTCTCACATTTGAAGATGGTGAAGTTGGACATAGCATTTCTTTCAGTCAACTCGGTCCTTAAACAGTTATCAATCATCACCCTAACCGCTTTTGGACCCTCATTTTTTTGGTCACCTTTACCAACAAATATTGGTTATATTGCTTATATTATTAAAGCAGGATAGATGAGAGTTTCGTGGATGCTGATCTGGCTTTGGACCTAACCCGCATGCCTTCGTCTAACATTTTTTATGTGCATCAATTATTTTCCAACCTTTCTTACGTTCCTGATTCTAGATGCATCGATCAGCAAATCTGTGTCTATGTTGATGTGTCAAGACCTATAAGCCTCTCATGCTCTATGAGCCTCAAACTTTTACTTCTAATTTTCTAAATTTACTATTTCAGTGGTAAACAACAACATAGTCAGAATTCAACAAATCCAGGAATTTGATATTTATATTAGGATGTGTTTTCATGTCGGCGTTATTCAATCAAGCCAATTGAATATGGATCATCATAACGTCATGATGATGTCTATCATAAACAAATAAAGTTGAAAGTAGGAACTTTACTTACAGAACGCAAGTCCCAACCAGGTAATTTTCCATATCCAGATGATTTTCGTATTCTCTCTTTCTTAACCTCCCAAAGCTCACCAGATAAAGCATCACTAGGTTTAGGAATACCACCATTCATCACCTGCAAAGAATAACAGTATCCCTTAGAATGAACTCCATTTGTAGGTGCTTCTGAGAATATGCAAAAGATCAAAAAGTATTCACCTTTTGGCATTCATCTGATGAATTCTGTCCAGCTCCTTTTAAAGGAAGCCCAGGGGGGGCCTCTCCTTTCGCTGCTGCAGCCTAGAAAGGGAGATTCAAATTCCTTAATAAGTATCGCCTCAAAATTAATTGATGAAAAGCCAAGGCATGCACAACTGCGTAAGCATTATGGAGACAACTGCTTCAACAAGAATACATGAAAACTTTGTCGAGTTATGAAACTCAACTATCTACCAAGCCCATGTAGCAACAATAAAGGCACTACATAAATGTATTATAAGTTTTCTTTATAGAAACCGAGGGATAGTGCCAAAATGAACTATGTAACAAAAAAATACAGTACCTAGTATTAAGGATCTTTAGCAAGAACTAGACAACAGCTAGTATTAAGGCCAATCAAAAGTGCAATAACTAACAAAGACCAGGCAGAAGCTAGTAATGAGGGTTACAAGAAAGTTACTCCATAAAGTTACCACATACTTCAAAAATAAGTATGGTCTGTCCATGTCTAACCTAAATGAGAGAGTATGAGAACAGAAATGCCAGTTTGTTGGGTTAGTTCAATAAGCTAAATGATAAATTCAGTTATTAGCAATAGCAAAATACTACATATATAACTTGATGAAACAAATAGCAGAATAACTATGAAGCAAAAAGAAGATAACAATAAAGCAATACAGATTATAACGGTGAACTATACTTCATATTTGCAAACAAGAGCCCTATTTTTACTTACAGGCGCACCTTTACTTCCTCAATAGCAATTGTGCTTGGAACACGGCGATGCTCCTTCCGACGAGGTTCTTGTTCATCAACATCTTCCATGTTGACCCCAGGTACCGCTGACAAACTGACTCTCACCCATTCGGAACCATTTTCTACATTTCTTAACTCATTGGATGAATCATGTCCATACGCTAGAACATTCTTATAAACAGGGTAATGCTGACAGCTACGTTCTACCTCAGGCTCTTTACTGCAGTTAGACGAGCCAACAAACAGTTTCTCGACAGATAAACTAACATGAACAAATTTTACTTTGGCCTCCCACAGTTGAGTCATTGCTTGGTCAATAGCCTGAGAAGTTGAGCTCAGCATTCTCTCTGTGTAATTGCGGTTGATGTCATGTTGGCTCCATAGAGGATAAGCCCATGGAGGAGGCTTTGGCAATTGTGCATCTCCATTTGCTAGAGGAATGCCTCCTTTGGAGAGTTTCTGAGCTTCAGATGTTACTTTTGTATTACTGATGAAGAAAATAATGTGCACACATGAAAAGATGAACTAACATATTCTGAATATATATGCATTCTCTTTGATCTCAATAAAAAATTCAAGCCCTAGAGATAAAACAATTCAGTAACCATGTTTAAAATAAGATGAAGAAAGTTCTCTCCCAAACAATTAACGATAACAATAAAAACTTTTGCCACAAAAGCCATTTAATTTGCAAAATTGAACATCCAAGATACCTGGGTGATTCACACTTTAAGACTTCAACACATATTAGGTAAGGTGCCTTCTCCCTAGAGTTAAGAAGAACAGCTTCATCCTCAGGTATATGAACCACTCGGTACATTCCTCTTCCTATTGGAAAGCACACACCTGGAATGCAGCATATAACTAAATAACATTAAAAGCAAGTTAAATGACTGAACATGAGAACTATAATCATCCGAAGCTGGATTCAGCACTTATATCAACTATCTCATTGGTTACAAAGATTCAGAAACATAAAAAAAGATACAAGGGTCTAGAGGCATAAAATAAAGCTTCACTTCACTATGATAAATCAAGCCTTATTCCAACTTTGAGGTAAGCATCAATCTCTCCCTCCACTTCCTTGGATAAACAAATGAACAAATTCTCAATTGTATTTATCAACATGTTGAAACATGTATCTATTGACGTTTGTAAATAAATCTCAAGGGATTTAGATCATGGATCATTGTTATGTACTTAAAAAGAAGTTACTGAAACATAGGCAATAAGCTATTTGTTGGAACATTTAGTACCTTAAATCCAATCACATAACGTAATATGAAAAGACAGAAAATTAAGAACACTCCAAATACCATCCTCAATGTTAGGTGTGAATTTCGGGAAAAACCACAAAATAGGTCCCTGAACTAACAAAGGATGTCCTAATCTGTAAATAGAAACAGAAAATCTGGAGTGAAGTTCTTAGACTTCAGC
This sequence comes from Iris macrosiphon, assembly GCA_036927795.1. NCBI lineage: Eukaryota > Viridiplantae > Streptophyta > Magnoliopsida > Asparagales > Iridaceae > Iris > Iris macrosiphon. Next base: position 146,638,619 of record JAYESA010000017.1, on the reverse strand, counting down.
AGACTCGACTTAAAGAGGCAACTTCTAGAGGTTGTAGAGCAGAAGAAAAGGAAATGGTGTTCAGATAGGAAGCGATCAGTCCCTGTTTAACTTTCGAAGATTTTTTAGGAAATATCCAATTTAAAGATTCAGAGAATATTTTGCCTTAAAAGGGGCATGGTTAAACGAACAAGAAGTTTATTACTGCAATATTAAGGTGAGCAAAACGGAGCGACATGATGCCCCATGAAGTTCTAAACAGGCCAGACTATCATTACAAATTATATTTTCCCTGGAGAATGACTTGGTACTGAGTAAGAGCACTCTATTAACACAAAGTAGATGCCAAATTGTTAGTTGTTGCCCGAGAATGTTCAAACTTCAAAGCCTATATAGTGCAAGAAATTTTGGCTACGGCAGCAAAAATCAAAAAGGCCAAGTTTTGAAATGTTGAAATAGTAGGAACTGAGAACAAATGGATCACATGCAATTAGTATCTGCATAGCACAAGCCGCTTCGATGTAGATTGGTTTCCTAATATTCAAAATTCTTTACATAACTCGTAAGCAATTTTTCTTTGAATATTTAAACTAGATTTAAGACTAATTTTAGCCTAACTGCAAGAAATATCAACAAATTTTCTATTGTTTTGATGTCCGCCTTCTTTGACTTCGGCTCTTTTCTATGAAGTTCATACCAAGCCTATCATTGTTAGACTTTATTTTTATTTGAATTTTTAAGAACAAGTTTACTGCTTTGACTAGGAATTCAACTTTTGAATTGATTTGAGTTGATTTGACTAGGAATTCAACTTTGACTAGGTAAGTTTCTATTTGGACTGTGCTGAGTCTACTGCACCTATGATACTTGATTTATCTGGAATATGTTATCCAGCCAATTGAATGTATTTAGTCTGATGATCGGAACTAATTTTATTTCAAAGTCAGGTTTGTAAGGTAGGAAGCTAAAAGGTCTAAGAGAATGGAACAAATAGTCATCATCAGTACAGCAATTTGGAATACTAAAAGATCTAAGACATCTAGAGGATCAGGCAAGGTCGTCCATGGCTACAAAAGAAGTGGATATGAGTTCTGTGAAGGGTTTGAAGAATCCTTCATTTTCTTCCTTATACCCTCTAGTATTCTTCCCCACTCTGCCAGTCTTGACTTTCTATCAATCTTCCTTATACCCCGAAGCGCGAGGTACAAAAAATAAAAATAATAAAAATATGCATAAATAAATAACTAAATTACTAATGTAACAAACATGTTAAAAGTTTAACATAACCAAGTGAACAAGCATCACTAGCAGCCAACAAAACCAACACAGATTTATATGAAAAGATCAATAAAAAAACAGTAATCAGTAATCAATAAAAAAAACAGTACAAAAGAACACTAATCAGTAAAAACAAATAGTGAAATTTCTGTGAGAAAACAAGTCAAAAAAAGTCAAAATCAGTAAACAAAAAAGAGTAAAAAACTAAAAACAGTCCAAATAAATCAGTCCCCAAAATTCAGTAAAAAAATATTGAAATTTCTGTGACAACTCAGTAAAAAATTCAAAATCAGTAAAAAAAAAAAATAGAGTAGAAAAACAGTCCCCAAAAATCAGTAAAAAAAGCCTCAAAATCACTATAAAAAACTCAAAATCAGTTCCCACTTCTCAAAAATAAGTCCCCCAAAAAAACCTCAAAATCCTCCATATAAGCAGTCCTCATTATTCCTGTAATTCACCAGGCGCGCCTTTTCTCATGAAAAGCGCCTCATGGAAGGCGCGGCATGCCTTAGTAATTGCGCCTCACCTAGCTAGTTGTAGGGCGTTGCACTTGCGACTTGAGGCCACGCACGCTTAGGGCGCGGTGCACCTTTGACTACCTTGATCATATCTTATCTCAATCTTGCAAATAGAGGACATCACGTAGCACAAAGGTAAGGCTTGCAGCTCGCATCCTAGAGGATGGCATGATGAAGGTTCGAGTCACGGAAATAGCATCGCCATATAAATGGGGGTGACCTCGCAAGACCCTGCAAGTAAGTGGGAGTCTCATGGCACTGGGACGCCATTTTTTAATCTCAATCACTCTAATAACTTTAACCATCTACTTATAGATAAGTTCCATTTTGTTGCAACTTTGATCGCAATTGCATAAAAGTTAATTTCCTTGGTACTGTTGTGGGGTCATATAGTGTTGGAACTGATTATTTCTGCCTGGAACTAATTTGGTGCTGGAGTTACTTTTCTATTGTTGGAATCTGATTATTTATTGCCGATGTTTTTCTTTTCTTGGGAACTTCCTTCTTCTGGAGATAAAATTATGTGCTGGAGTTTGATCCAGAAGTGCTGTTGTAATTGAAATTGGGTTTCATTGCAATGAATTTGAATTAAACCTGAATTAGTCATGTCATAATGCATCGTCATGTTTCCTGCTACATGTGGTCTTATAACACTCTTTACTGCAGTATAGGATGTATGAGCCGATTCAATTAATTACTTTACTGTCAAATTTCTACAAATAACTGGTCCATCTACCATAATATGGTAAGTTTCGCACTATGTTTCATGTCAATCCACTTTAGTTTGTGACTACTTCAATTTTTCCACTTACATAATGTGATCAACTCAAAAGAACTTATAAGTTGCTAGGACAAAGCTTGGTATTCAAAATGAGTATGCATCGTGCATCGATTTGCTTGATTACCCTATTGTGTATCATAAGGTACATTGTTCAAAAGGGAATTTAATGGAAAATTAATAAAAACTTACATATATGGACAAAATGAGCAAGAATAAGGAGTATCGTCAAGTAAATGACAAGTTCGTCGTAAGGCGATTAGGAGCTAAAAATATTACATCACATCAATATTACATATGGTAGTAATCATCGGGTATATATCATTGCATCAACAAGAACTTGTCACTTAACAAAGATTGTGTTGACATTCAAGACGAGACGCAGACGATACAAAGAGAAGGTTCAAGGAACCCAAAAAAGACAGAATATTAGAAACAAAATATAAACATTACTAAATGAGTTGCATGAGATATCAAAGTCTCCAGAGATGCTAGAAGTCATAGTCGAAGACGACATTGGAGATGCCAGAAGTCAATGAAGGACGCTGGAAAGAATATGCTGTTCCGAATAGTTTATTCGGAAGACGAAGTAGTTTGGAACAAAAAAGTTTAAACAGTTTTAAAGGTTCATATGGGCATTTTGGTTGAGTTAGATTTCTAATGTTTCGTTATAAAAGTATTAGTTCCAAAGCAATTAAATGTTGGGCTTACCACGTTTAAATTCAGGTTAACCAGAAATTTTTGTTAGTTAATACACCGTATCGAGTCATATACATCTTATTGTACAATAAAGACAGTGTGCATTCTGAGTTAAGTTGTTTCCCTGTATCATCCAACAGATGATATAGTTTACAAGTTTTATTTTACCGTGTCTTCTGATACATATCTCGTGTATCGTTAGATAGTAACAAAGTGTGCATTCTGAGCAGCAAAGCTTGATACTACTTGTTCTATTGGGGTTTATTTATCTTCTCAAACTCTTATGAGCTCATCACAGGCAAACAAAATTGGTTAACACTTAACAGCTGAAGCATTATACGGAATGGAATACTTATTGCTGAATATATAACTACTTTGAGAAAAAAAAAAAAATCACAAATCCAAGCAAGCATTCTCACATTTTCTTTATTGCCCCTGATAGGAAAATTTCAGTCACTATGTATCCACTGTATAGCCAATACCATTAGCCTCATTCTCATGAAAATGTAAAATGCACTTTAAGTTCTCTCTCAGCCAGTAGTGTAGTTAAGAAAGAGATCTCAAATTTAACAACTTAGCATTATGCATTTCAAAGTAACACACCTTCAAGCCTACGGAATAGAGCTCATGGATTGTGGAAAATAGTGCTAAAGGATTGTATGTAAAATAATATCCTTTAGATATTTCTCAAACAATCTTCATATTCCTCCTTAGACCAATGTAGATATCCAGAACTTCCTAACTTCTGCACCTTTTGACAATGATAAAAGGGGCATCATCATCCTTCACATAGATCAACAAGGAGACCCCTATGAAGGGATATAATCAAACACAACATTACAACACTAGAGAGCTAATGGCTAAATAACTGGTCATGCACATTGGAAGGCCTATAAACCAATTTGTAAATCAAAAGTAGTTACAGAAAATTATCAAATTATCCCTGAGTTGCAGTGTGATAGTACAATTCAAAAGCCTATTACTAAAAAAAATGATGTATCAGCAGTCAGTATGCGACAATTCCATGCATTGCTCACATGTTTATTTTCTTGCAAAACGGGAGCTTTGACTTAAGATATCCAATGTAATATAATCTTGTGTCTGAAACAAAAACATCCTCCTAGCGATGACGGCAACAATTATAGATATTTACTCCATTTCTCCCAATGATTGAATTCTTGCTCGGAAAGCTTTAGGCTTCTGCATCTCAGAATACACCAATATTATAATTTATATCAGTTCTTATCAACCTTCCCTCACAGATACCTCAGCTTCATGCCATTACCAACTTTTTTTCTACACCTATAAATCCTTTGCTAGTAATTTACAAGCTTATGACAATGTTCACTATATTTCTTGCAATTTTCTACGCCCCAGTGCTTTTTGCTAGCTTCATCCTGTTATGCATGTGGTCCATATATATTGACAAAATAATGTCAACATTTTTAGAACATGCAAGACAAACTCGAAACATTCAAACAAACAAGTTTTAGAAAAGTAAACTTCTAACTTATTGTTTTTAGTGTTGGTTTAGCTATTCTATCATTCTATGACTCAACTGCAAATCTCCTAAGCAATATTTAATCATCTTACCCCTTAATATACTTATTTTCAGTCGAGGATAGTTCTGAGGCTGATCCTTAGTTGCATGAGTTTAAGCTGCCAATAAGGTATGTGTTCCCTACCTTCCAATCAGCCTGCCAGTCTTATGGCATGTCCTCTCGTAGATAGTTTCCTTGACCAGGAACTCAGACCAAGCCCTTCTCTTATCAATAATTGATGTGAAGTCGATACCCAGTTATTAAGTTTGCTCAATTTTTCCTTGGAGCCTTCCCAATGTAGAGTTCAGCACCATATCAGACAACAGTTTGATAGGATTAGGCTTATAAGATGATGATAACCCCATTATGAGGGTCTTCTCTACATGAAGGAATAGAGGAGATATAATGCTCTAACATGCCACAAAATAATTCTAAAATTACACTCAAGAAAGGCAAATGGTGAAATTGATACATCATGGCCTTTCTCAAAATCCATAACTAATCTGCATCAATAAGCTGGACAATTAGGCATTGCTGAAGAAGGATGATAATGTCAAACAATGAAGAGAACTCCTCATATAAGAAATGATATTATCGCAATGTTACAAGAAAAATAGGATATATGGCACAATTCTTTCATGGATATATGGTGCAATCTTGAGCCTCTGAAACTTATGTCAAAGTTGTGAAATTCATTTGCATTATCATCATACAAAAAGTAAACCAACATTCTGCATGTGCTACTGTATACGACAGCACTAAGAAGCTTACTATAGAAAAGTAGAAGGTTGCATAAGCAAATACCACAAATGGAGAGATATGTATAACAGACTAATACCAAGAAAGAGATCTAAGAAAATACCTCCAGTTTTTTGAACATCGGCGAGAAGTGAATTCATCTCCAGAAGGGACTGAGAGAACAAAGAACCACAAGAGCACAATTTTAGAATTACGATGCTAAGCATTTCCAATAAAGCTTAGTTAAGAAAATAACCTCCCGGAGTGCGATTTTGCGATCTTCAACGGGAAAGATATCAACCAAGCCATAAGATGTGTCACATAATGATTGCACAAATTCCAACGAAGCATGATATGTTCCTTTCCGACTTTGTGAAGTCACATTATTAGGCAAAGGTGGCTTTGCATTTGGTTTTTCGTTATGTCGTCTTGGTGAACCAGGAGGCAACTGCAATGCTTGAAGTAATCAATAAACAAATTTGCAACAAAACAAAGAGATGCATAAAATAACCTGAGCAAGGGAGATTGGTATATTTTGTTTAAAGAGCACAAAGATGGCTACATTTTAAGCAAAAATATAAAAGCAGTATGGGACAAATAAGAATTTGAGGAAATCAGTTCTAGGGAGCTATGTTTGATTGTAAATGTTCGAGGAGACGATATGAGAGAACATATTTCTCGAGTGCCAACAGATATATAATAGAAAATGGGGAAAGGCTGGCCAAGCGAGCTTTCCGAAAATGGGCATTTTGAGCAAACTCCCATCCCCAAATCTGTGCTATCCAAACTGGTATAAATCTCTATAACAAAATTCAAGGACTTTCATTTATTGGCATATAAACTGCCTAGGTCCTCTTTGGCACCATACTTAAATGCCAAATCCTGGCCTCCATACTCAGATCGTGATAAATAAGTACAACCTATAACATCATTTATTTCCAGTATAAACCGAGATAAATGGAAAAGCTAATCTACCCCCAACTTTGCACCTTGAGCACAGTCTCTGCTAACATATTCAGTAGCTGTCCCAGACTAGTTCATTGTCTCCAATATCAACATTAACTTTGCACCTTAAGCACGTTCTCTGCTAAAATATTTAATAGCTGTCCAAGATTAGTTCATCGTCTCCAGTATAAACACTAAAACATCAGTATGCGAACCCTACGCTACTGGCGCTTCCAAAGGCGAAGCTCTCGTCTTTGGCGACCAGCAAACGGCTTCAAGACCTTTCGTTTTGAAGCAGGGGCGGACACTCTTTTTTTTCTCTAAAGGCGAGCGTTAGTGAGGAGAACAAAGTGAGGCGTTTTTTCTCCAGAACGAAATACGCTCTCTCGAAAACAGGAAGAGGGCGCTCCTCGAAGAACAGCAAGAGCTCATTGTTCGGGCTGTCACCCGCGGTCACCGGGGAGCTTCCGATTCGTAGATTGCAGACTCGATAGCTGACTCCTCGATCGGGTGAATAAATCCCTCCGGTTCTTAGCTCCACCGATGTAGGATTGAATGAAGAAGTCTCGAGTTGGCCATCGACCGACCCCTCCTGTCTAGCCGAGTCGAAGATCTCGGTTGTCGTCGTGAGTTGTTGATAAACTGCGATTGCAGTTTGATTTAGGAAGTCCCAACGGCTTAACAGACAAAGAAAACGATCACAGTGAAGTCTGGAGATGAAGAGGAGAAGGGGAAGTAGGAGGAGAGAGAATATGAGAAAGGAGATTGCAAGGGCCTTAAACCCTAGGTTGCATCTCATGTCTATTTATATTGATATGTAATACACCCACAATTACTATTATACCCTCATATGAAAAATTACAAAATAAAATAACTCTAACACCCTCCCTCAAGCAGGAGCATATAGATCAGACATGCCCAGCTTGCTACATAAATCAGAAAATGGACCACGAGCAAGTGGTTTGGTAAGGATATCACCTAATTGATCCTCTGACCGAACATAAGGAGTGACAATCTGTTTCTTCAGCAACAAATCACGAACAAAATGACAATCCACCTCGATATGCTTCGTGCGCTCATGAAACACCGGATTACTTGCGATAAACATTGCCGACTGATTATCACAATACATCTCCATCGGAATAGGAATCATGATTCCCATTTCATGAAGAAGAGACTGCACCCACATCATCTCAGAAGCTGTATGAGCCATCGCACGGTACTCAGCCTCTGCACTAGAACGAGCCACAACATTCTGCTTCTTACTACGCCACGTGACAAGATTGCCACCCACAAACGTACAATAGCAAGAAGTAGACCTCCTATCACTGCGACTGCCTGCCCAATCAGCATCACTGAACCCAGTCACCGTAAGCAACTGGGAAGGTTTGTACAACAAACCCTTTCCAGGTGCACCCTTCAAGTATCGAAGAATGCGAGAGATAGCCTCCCAATGTGGTTGCCGATGGGCATGCATAAACTGACTAACTACTCCAACTGCATATGTGATGTCTGGTCGAGTAACAGTAATATATATAAGTTTGCCAACCAAACGTCTATAATATCCAACATCCTCAAATAACTCTCCCCTGTCAGCATCAAGCTTGTCATGATAATCCATAGGAGTCTCAACTGGCCGACACTCCAACATTACAGTCTCGGAGAGCAAGTCTAGAACATACTTGCGTTGTGACAGATACACACCTTTCTTAGATCGAGCAACCTCGATTCCAAGAAAATATCGAAGAAGACCCAAATCCTTAATATGAAACTGACGACTAAGGTAGGCCTTCAAGTCCACAATTCCAGCATGATCACTCCCATATATAATGATATCATCAACATAAACAATCAACACGATAATACCTGCTGAGAAAAAATGGCAAAATACTGAATGATCTGATGTGGTACGCCAAAAGCCATACTGAATGAGAACTGAACTGAACTTGTCAAACCAAGCACGAGGTGACTGTTTCAGTCCATATAATGCTTTCTTCAATCGACATACGAGTCTTTTATTTCCTGCTACAACATATCCCGGTGGTTGATCAATATAAACCTCCTCATGTAAGTCACCATGCAAGAAAGCATTCTTTATGTCCAGCTGATATATAGGCCATTGGTGATTAACCGCCACAGAAATAAGAATCCGAACTGAATTCAGCCGAGCCACTGGAGAGAAAGTCTCCATATAATCCACGCCATATGTCTGAGTATACCCTTTGGCAACCAACCGTGCCTTGAGGCGCTCAACAGAACCATCAGGGTAATACTTAACAGTGTACACCCATCTACAACCCACTGTTTGTTTTCCAACAGGAAGTGATGTAAGCTCCCAAGTCTGATTTTGATGTAAAGCATACATCTTCTCATCCATTGCATTTTTCCAACCAGAAGATGACAAAGCCTGCTTGTAAGTTTTGGGAATAAAAGTAGAAGACAATGAAACAACAAATGCATGAAAAGATGATGAAGCACGGTGTAATGAAACATAGTTAGAAATGGGATGCTTATTCTTTATGGTACAAAGGCGTTGTCTTTTTCTGAGAGCAATAGGAAGATTATCTGGATCTGTGGTGATGGGAGCAGAAACCTCAGGCACGGAAGATGATTGGTTGAAGGCTGAATTTTGCAGAACCACTGGCCTGTCCTTAGATCTCTGATAAACCTGTAAATGGGGAATGGAGACAGAAATTGATTCAGGAATGACCGGAAGTGGTATGGAAGATATCAAATCTGTTGTAAAAGGAATACAACAGTCTCCTGAAGGAAAGAAATGGGTAGACTCAAAGAATGTAACATCCGCACTGACATAATATTTGCGTGACTGTGGACTGTAACAACGATAACATTTTTGAGTACGGGGATAACCAAGAAAGACACACTTCAGAGATCTAGGAGCCAACTTATCTCGATTAGGTTCCAAGTTATGAATAAAAGCGACACACCCAAACACTCGAGGAGATAAGAAAAAGGGTGCGACATCTGTATGTAATATGGTAAATAAAACTTTGTTATTTAATACAGATGATGGCATGCGATTAATAAGATAACATGCAGTAAGAACGGCATCTGCCCAATACTGTTTAGGGACATGCATATTGAACATGAGAGTTCGAGCCACATCTAAAATGTGTCGATGCTTGCGTTCGGCTATACCATTTTGTTGAGAGGTGTGGACACAACTGGTTTGATGAATCATACCACGATCAACAAAGAAACTGTTCACAGAAGATTGAGTATCTTCGTTCTCTGATTCTTGCACGCCTTAATAAATAATCCGGGGCGTGACAGAATGGTATCAGAGCAGAATCGATCTTCTGGCCATGACTCTGAGATCGATATGGTTTTGCAAAGAGCGTTCCATACAATAAGTCCATAGATATTCTCAAAGTGCAAAACGTTTCCTGAACTTGAATTGCTTGATTGTTTCGATTGAGTACGACGAGGGACGGCACTATCGCTACTCGGGATATCGAGAAGTTTATCCTTGAAGTTTCGAGGACGAAACTTTTTGTTGGTGGGTAAGTATGTAACGCCCCGCTCCGCGCCGGCGTTATATATCAAGGTGAGTGGGCAGAACTTCGTTCTCTGATTCTTGCACAGAACGCAGAATTTTGATACGTTTATTAAACTGAACATAGACTTCATTATAAAAGACAGATAACACATTTGGAAACTCAGATCTTTCTTTCATTAAATAACACCAAGTCATTCTGGAATAATCATCAATAAAAATAACAAAATACTGAAATCCTTTCGGACTTTTGACTCTAGACGGACCCCAAATATCATAATGAACAAGATCAAAAGACTAATTGACGACTCTCACTACGACGAGGAAAGGAACTACGGTGATGCTTGCCTAACTGACAAGCCTCACATTCAAGACTAGAAACATGACTCAAACTAGGAACAACTTGACGCAACTTAGCCAAAGACGGATGTCCCAAACGATAATGCCACTGCAACGAAGAAGTAGAAACAGAAGTGAAGGCTTTTCCAGGTAGATCCAAGTAGTACAGTCCATCTTTTTCATGCCCCGAACCAATCATCTTCTTCGTCCTGAGGTCCTGAAAAACACACGAATTTGGAAAAAATGTCACAGAACATTGAAGAGATTTGGTTAACTGGCTCACAGATAACAAATTAAATGAAAAATTAGGCACATATAATGAATCAAATAATGATAGTGATTGAGTAGGGTGAATGACACATTTTTCAAGCACAGGACGAGTAGATCCATCAGCCAAAATAATATTATGTTTCATGGAACTACGATTATGAAAGATAGATGTTATACCAGACATGTGAGAGCTTGCTCCTGAGTCGATGACCCAAGAGGTGGATGGTGACTGGGTTGCCACAAAAGCAGGATTACCTATATGTGCCATGGTTGCAGTAGGTTGGGAGGTGGTACTAGCAAGCGCGTTCAACTTCTGGAGGATCTGTTGAAATGGAGATGAGGTATCGGACGTTGAAGTCTGATTGAAACCCGAAGTATCATCTCTGGGAGCAGAAGTGGTGACCTGGGACTGCATATTTTCAGCATGCACTTGATGTGCATATTCTGGTTTGCCCCACTTGTCCCAACAGTAGTCTTCTACATAACCGAGCATTCCACAATAGTTACACTTCCGTGGTTGACCACGGCCACCACCACCACCGCGGCCACCACCACGACCATTGTCTCTACCACCACGGCCTCCTCGACCAAAACTACGACCACCATCTCTACCGCCACGTCCACTACCACGTCCACCACCACGACCAACAACACTAGAAACTAGGGCAGAAGAGTCAGTACTCGACACCACAGAACTCTGTCCCAGAAAGGAACGATTGAGACGGGAGAAAATATATGCCACCGTAGGTAACTGCTCTCCAGCAAAGATTTGAGCTTTATAAGGTTCGAGCGCAGGATCCAAGCCGGCTAGGATAAGTGAAACATGAAACTCTTCCTTCTGTCTGCGAGCTTCCTTCAAATCAGTAGTAACAGGATGATATTGAAGCAGTTCCTCCCATAAAGCCTTCTTTGAAGCCAGATATTCATTCACAGGCTTCCCATTTTGCTTTGTATTGAACAATAACTCGTACAACTCATAGATACGGGCAACGTTTCGCTTCTGCGAATATGATTCTTCCAGAGATGCCCAAATCTGTTTGCTTGATTCACACCACTGAACATTAGCAGCGATATGTGGTTCCATACTATGCCACAACCACGACATAACGTATGCATCTGCACTCATCCAATCTCCATACTCAGCGAAAGTTTTAGGCAGGGGTTCTTCCGTCAAAAACTTCAACTTCTTCTTCGCCCTTAACACCACTTTGATAGACTTGGACCAGGCAAGGTAGTTCGCACCATTGAGTTTCACCGCTGTAATCGACTTTCCCAATTCATCATTATGAATAACAGTAAAAGGAGAACCACCTCCGCTACCACCACCACTATTAATCTCGCTAGAAGATTCGGTCTCCACCATACTTGCAGATGCAACAGAAAGACGAGATCTTTGAAACCCTAAATCTCACAACGAACCTCAACCGACAACGAATAACCAACGAAGATCTGTAGAAATCCTAGATCTCATAAACGAACCACGAACGACCACGAACAACGAACGGCGAATCATGAAAAGTAGACGAAAAACAGCCAAAGTTCGATCGGCCCTGTCGAACTCACGGCCGAGATCGATCGGCCCTATCGTGGATGGGATGTACAGTACTTACAAATATATGCTCTGATACCAAGTAAAGTCTGGAGATGAAGAGGAGAAGGGGAAGTAGGAGGAGAGAGAATATGAGAAAGGAGATTGCAAGGGCCTTAAACCCTAGGTTGCATCTCATGTCTATTTATATTGATATGCAATACACCCACAATTACTATTATACCCTCATATGAAAAATAACAAAATAAAATAACTCTAACAATCACAAAAAGTATACTTTATTTAGTTCAACCATCTCCATCATCCATGGACCAATAAAGTATGACAGTTCATATAAAAGGATGTTTCTTAATTCGGTAGTAGTAAATTTTCTGAAAGATGATATACAAACCAAGAAGGCCAAGCTCAATCACGAAAGAAATGGAAAAAAAAAAACATCAAAGAGGTATCATTTTGTGACATACACTAAACATGTTCCTACACATAAGGAGATATTTCTAAGATGGAAAGGCTAATAGTTAACTTGCAATCTGTAACTAAAACCAAATGTTGAGAGGTTTTGAATTGGAAATGGAGTACGGAACTTAACCAAAACTTCCAAAGGAACAAAATTCTTTGAAGATAACACATTATTATATTACATCACTATAGTACCTAGAACTCTTTCGAGATCCTTATCAAGCGCAAATGAGGATTCTTGCCCATAGGAGGTTGTGTATTAAAACGTGTTTGCCATTCCATCATCTTGTTGTTATATTTACCTCACCCATAGCAGAAACAAGCTGTGGTTTCTTTTTTATCTAACATATGAAAATGTAAAGGAGTGGCAGGAAACATTTCCAGTCATTATCTTTGCTTTTGAGAGAGGCAATAAAAAAAGCATGTCCAAAAAAAAGTAAGTTCAATGAGAATATTAAGATGGATGAGTAGATATGTTGCGCAACAATTACTAAACTAGATGATGTGGACACAACAACATCTAAGCAATAGTTTGGCATGTCCTAGTGTAGACTGTAGACATGAAACAAACACTGTACCAGTTTTGGGGTGTTTCCAGGATGAGGGGCAATATGACAAAAATACATTAAGAAATGAGCTTATCTCGGTTGGAGGTTAGAGGTAGCTTGAAAGAACAAGGATAAGATGCAAGAAAATCTTTTGAAGAACATGTGCAACTAGATCGTCAGAATCACTGAGTAAATTAAAAAATTAGTAGTTGATAGCAAAACAAGTTGAGGAATACACCAAAAATAACATGGATTCGACCTGTTGGAAAATACATGAAGACCGCTAGTATGGCTGAGGAGTGGCAAAACAGTAAGGCCTCAAAGTTTTGATATAGAAGGCTTTCTGTTGTTGTTCATTAATCTTTATGAAGTCTAGATTAGAAGGTAACTTATTAAACCATACTGGAGTTAAGCGCAAAATGAGAACTTGTAGTAGCAGAGTAGGAGTAAATGCTGAGAGATTGGATAAAAGAAACAGAGTTTTAGCTCATAATGATGACTTCTGAAGTTACAGATTGTATGGCAAACAATTTGGAAGTGAATTCAGCAAGTAATAGATGGTTATCAAGTACCATCTTGTTTCACAATTTAATGAAAATTCTCTTGCATTTTTTCTTGTGCATTCCTTTCTCTTTTTCAGCTTGTATTTCAAGAGTCATGTGTGCATTGCCTATGGATGCTGAAGTGCTCAAGGAGCAAGGATAAGACATTATAGTTGCCTTGAAGATAAATTAGAATTATAGCTCTAAAGTGGTGCAATGTTGCATCTAGTTGCACAATGGTTTTCTAATACCTACAGTTAATAATGATACTTGGTGAAAAAAGGAAGCCCACATGAATACGTAAACCAAATGCAATGAGATGCCGCATTGTCACCATTTCAAAGTGGTAAAGGTAGTAAAACAATATGTGGAGTACCAATTAGATCAGGAGCCTATAAGTTGTAGCAACTGCTAGATAGAATGACCGCAGAAGCAATTTAGAAAGCTTCGATAAGATTCAAAGTAACACAAGAAATGGTATATTGGTTGACAGTCAACAAAAACAAAGGTATGGTTTACCTCCTTGTGTTTCTTAGAACCAAACAGCTCAGAATCTTCTACAGATCGATCTCGATCTCGAAACAGCCTTCTGAAGAAATTCTCCGTCCCAGGAGAACTATCAACAGAACTACCATTTGCAGCTGCATTCCTAGAATCTTCAGGATGCACTCTAAACAACCTACGGAATGACAGAAGTTCCGGCGTCTCCTCTTCCTCAATACAACCATTACACTTACCATGCTCCTCACTTCTATCATGCACTTCATCTTTCCTCTCCTGATCATGTTTGTCCTTAAAAAGCCTACGGAAGAATCCTTCCTTCTCGCCATCCTCAATAGACCCATTAGACCTATCATCCTCACCCCTATCATGCGCAGAAAATCTTCTCTCATCGGTCTTGTCCTTGAAAAGCCTTCGGAAGAAACCCTCCTTCTCATCATCCTCGACGCTCCTTCTGTTGCCCCCCTTATCTTCTTCTTCATTATTTCTGTTGTCGTTCTTATCTTTGAAGATCCTACGGAAGAATCCCTCTTTCTCGTCTTCATCGATACTCCCATTGCACCTATCCTCCTCCTTTCTATCATGCCCACCATCCTTCTTATCTCCAATATTTTTGTCACTAAAAATCTTCCGGAAAAAATTATCTTTCTCATCGTCGTCAACACTCCTATGTACTCTATCTCCCTCCTCACTACTCCTATCGTGCCCGCTGTCCCTCTTCTCCTCGTTAGCTTTATCCTTAAAAATTCTCCGAAAGAAACCATCTTTCTCGTCGTCCTCCACCAATTTTCCCTCTTTATCCTTAAATAGCCTCTTAAGAAACCCATCCGAGCTCGCAGACGGTTCCTGCTCATCCTCATCTTTATCCTTCTCCTTATCCTTACTCTCTCTAAGAATCCTCTTCAAGAACCCGTCTCTGTCGGCATCATCCTCCTCCTTCTCCTTACTATCTCTAAGAAGCCTCTTGAAGAACCCATCCTTGTCCCCTTCCTCCTCTTCCTTATCCTTACTTGCACTGAGTAGCCGCTTAAAGAAACCATCTTTATCGTTCTCCTCATCCTCCTTCTCGCCCGACTTTCTGAAAAGGAGAGCGTCCCTAACTTTCGGCCCTGGCATCAACTTCTTCAGCAGCTTGTTGTTCTCATCCTCCGATGACGCTGCTGCTGCTGCCGCCGCCGTGGGCGTCGTCGGCGAAGACGCTAGAGAGAGCAGCTTCTGCTTCGACGACAGCAGCCGGTTGAGCATGGGGTTGCTCTTCGGGCTGGATGGCGCCGAGGCTTGGTGGGGGAGGACGAGCGGGGGCCACTCGCCCATCAGAGTGGCGGCGATCTGGCACCTCTCCTGGATCCGGCTGATCCCTTCGGCATCCTCCTCCGAGTCCTCGAGCTCAGCGAGCAGGAACCAGTGGACCTTGAGCGCGATCCGCAGCGACTTGGAGCAGGTGTCGACGACGAACTTGTCGAGCGACGGCGAGGGCTTGTGGACGAGCATGTAGCAGATCTGGAAGAGGTAGGACTCGATACCGGAGAGCGGGAGAGTGTACATGCGGTTGCAGAGGTAGTCGCGGACGCCGGCATGGTCGTGCTTGTAGAGGTAGCTCACGGCGATCCACTCGCAGAAGAAGGAGGAGTCGAAGAACCGGATCAGCCACCCGCTCTCGCCGGCGCTGCTCTCGCCGACTGCTCCGGCTCCGCCGGTGATCTCCCGCGGCGCGGGGTCGGATCCGAGCCTGGCTAGCCCCAGGAGCCTCACCATGACCGATCAAGCCTCCATCGACCGCCAATTCCGGGGGAAACAGGGGATCGAAACCCTAATTAGGGTTTGGGGGAGCTAGCTAGGGTAGGGTTTCGTTGGGAGGAAAATAGTCGGTAGTTCCGGCGGAAGGAGGAGAGGAGGGAGAGGAAGGGAAGAATTAATGGGTTAGCGGATCCGGGTTTTCAAATTGCAGGGGGTTTTGTACCACGTGGACTTCGGGAGTCGTGGGGGTGTCTGAAGGACTGGAGTGGGGAGGGGGTTGGGGGAGGGGGTGTTATAATATTGTGTTGACCATGTGGTCTGAGGGATCTATATGCAAATTTTGGTTTTGCTGGGGGGCGGAGACCGGAGAGTGGAAATAGTTCTCGGTGAGTTTCTTCAATTTTCATGGTTGGTGCAAATGGAATTGCTTGTAAATTTGTTCACTACTTTCTTTTGTTTTTTTCAACTCCCTCACCGACCTAAAGATCCAACAAATAGGTGGGGGAGGGGGTTATCGGCTGTGATTTGTGAGCTATGTTGCATGGACGTTTGACATAAATAAAACATCATAAAGACATGTTAAGATTTTGATTTTGATTTTAAAAAATTAAATTTGAATTTTGGTTTAGGATTTTGGACCAAACTTGTTGGTGAAGTTGAAATTTGAAATTAGAAGTAGACATAATTCAAATTTTGTTTTTGGACAGTATGATGTATTTACAAAAAAAAAATATTATAGATACTAATAATATCAACAATAATTAACTAATTAAATATTATAATTTTATAAAAATATTAATTATCTAATATTATAGTATACTCATTATCAATTATATATCATTAACTAATAATTATAAAATATAAATTATATAATTATATAATTAACAAAATAGTATGGTTAACTAGTGATCATAATTACTAAGTACTTATGATTAATGTGAACAAAATTATTTTATTTGTTAATTATAACTTTAAAATAATTCATTATTTTAAATATTAATAAATTATTTTAAATTATTCAAATTATATAATAATATAATAGTACATATAATTCATTATCTAGTTAAATTTATAATTATCCAGTATTATATATTTAAATATATTTGTATTTATATTATTTAAATATTATAATAACTTATGTATATTAATTAAGAATAGAAATTTGATATATAAAATATTAACTAAATATTAGTTAAGTTATTAGTTAAATAATGGTTGATTAGTGTAAACTAAATATTTAATATAACAAAAAAATTATTACAGAAAAATAAAATCCAACTTTCTCGCTACCAAATCCAGGATTGGGGAGGAGGATGTGAGATAGCCTCCTAATCCTTTTGTATTTGAAAATTAATCATTATCTACTTTTCAAATCCAAATACATAGTCTAACCAAACATAGGATCCCTCCATATCCATGGATTCTTCAAATTTATGATCACTTTATGATTACCAAACATGCCTAAGAAAAAGAAAGACGAAAACACATAATACAAATATTAGGAGTATACTATTTTTTGGGTGTAACATTTTTGACCTAAAAATATCATTATGTATGAATAAAAAGTTATTTACTCAGGAGTTGTATTCATGTTATGTCATAACCCTCTTTTCTCTGTGGCGATGTTGTTATTTCACTAAAAATTACTCGACCTCTAATTTTTTTTTAATATCATATGGTATAGTCACGACCAATAATTTTGTACGTTCATGCTTCCTAGCTTTTGAGTACTTATTTGTATTTTGTGAATATTTATTTCGGTTTTTTTCAAATAAAGTAAAAAATTATCAGATAATTGCGCAAAAGGGGAGTGGTTTGTTGTAATTGCAGGGAGAAAGATAATTCGCCAACTGAGTTGGCGGTGCCCAAAGTTCGAGAAGAACTCGCCAACTCAGTTGGCGGGCTCTGGGCAAACTCGCCAACTCGGTTGGCGGGCCCCTCTCCCCCCTCTCCCTCGGATTATCTTCCTCCCTCGGAGACCCCCCCCCCCGACCCCTCCCTTCTCCTCGGAGACCCCCCCCCCTCCTCCCTCCAAAAGCTCCCCCTTCTCCCCATAAATAAACCCCAACTCCTCCTCAGAGCACTCCCCCTTCTCCCTATAATATTTTTTGTAGATGGCTAACCAAAATGACAGTCGTATTCCCGGTGGACCGACTACCAACCTTATTATTAAGCAACGTGAAAACCACATATCTAGTCGGATATTTGCTGGCGAGGTAATTTTTTAAATTATAAGTTTGCAAGTTAAGTAATTTATACACAAAATATAATGCATATATTTTTTATAGTTATGCGACCATGATCTTGGTTTACGAACCGGATCCATGTGCATTGGCAGACCGAAAGAAATTATCGTACGTGGGAGCTAAATTCGGTCCAAAAGGCTTTGGTGGAATCCTTTGGATTCCACTATATAGATCGTGTTAGATATTCAATCCACGATCTTCATTTAGTTGTAAGTCTTGCGGAGCGTTGGTGGCCTGAACGCAACACTTTCCAACTCCCATTCGGCGAGATGACGATCACCCTATTTGATGTGGCAAATATACTAGGGTTATCTATTAAAGGTGACGCTATATATTTTGATCCGCACTTAAAGGGATCTGATCTGATCAGAAGGTATCTCGGTGTTACCCCTCCATCTGGTATAAAAGACGACAATTTTTTGAAGTTTACATGGCTTCGTGGCAACTTCATGGACCTACATCACACTATTGACGGGGTGGTTGATGTAGATGAAATGCGGGTATGTATTTTAATTAGTAAGATTTGTTTATGACTTAATTTAGTGTTTATATTACACTTAATATTTTTAGGTCATTCGTTGCACTAGAGCGTATCTGCTCTGTTTATGTGGTGCAATTATATTTCTCGATGCATCAAAAAATATGGTAAATGTGCAGCTTCTACCATTCTTGGATGATTTGACAAAACCTACTCAGCATGCATGGGGTTTAATCCCCCTGATTTTCAAGAGAATTTTAATTTTTGGATATTTACATTTTTCTGGAATTTCTGGTATTTTCTGAGAATTTTCTCTAATTAAATTAAGGTGTTTTAATTATTAACTGATTTTTAATTGATGTTTAATAATATTAAAATATTATGAAAATAATATTTTATGGTGTAAAATAGAAAACCAGATATATGGTAATTTTTCGAGAATTTATTGGACCCCGGATGAATTTTAAAAAAACCCTAAATACTAATTTAATTATTAAACCCAAATAAACCGGGTTTATTTAACTGAACCAAACCAAACCAAATCAAACTGAACCGGACCGGGTTTATTTTTAAACCCAATTCCTTATCGGGTCGGATCCGGGTCCAACCCAGACCCGACCCGTTAACCCGTCCAACCCGACCCGCCTATTGATTTCGGATCGGGTCGGATCCGCCTGACCCGACCCGACCCGGCCACCCGCAACCCGAAACCTCATCTCCCCCAAAGCACCCGACGTCTGATCTCCCTCGCCGGCCGTTACGCAGCCGCCGGCCGACCGCTCCTCTTCCTCTCCCCGCAACCGCCGTCCCCTCCTCTCCGGCGACGCTGGCCCTTCCCCTCCTCATCGGACGACGCTCGGCCTCCGCTCCTCCCCTATATAAGCCCTAGAACACCCGCCCCTCCGGCCAGAATTACCCCGACGCCGCCACCGCGCTGCTCTTCGACCTCGCCAAGCCCGCTGTAGCCCGTCTCCGGCCTCCTTTCTCCGCCACCTCGCCCTCCAGCTCCACCCTCCTCCAGAACCTCCTCCTCCTTCTACCATCGTCGACCACCCGCAGAACCGGCCGACCCTCGAGACCTCGCCGCCTCCGTCCGACGAGTCGTCCCAACACCCCGGCGAGCCATGACACAGAGGACACGGACACGTAGCAGAGGACACGGGAACCCTAAACAGTAAACCCTAGCTTCTGTGTTTTGTGTCAGACATCGTGTCCAGGACACAGGACACAACTCAAGGACGCGAAGAACTCGGTTTTTCAACTCACTTCAGGTATTCATAACTTCTTGCTCGTAGCTCGGAATTCGATTCCGTCAATTGTATCGCGTAGCCTGTTTGACCCTCTCGGTGCCCGGATAAACTGCTCGGGGCATCGCGTCCTGTGGTGATCGCACACCGCGATCCAAAAACAGGAAAAACCATACCCTGTTTTACCCCGGAACCGAGTACGCCCCGCCAAACAGGACGACTTGGTCGCGTGCGGTCTTCACAGATACGTGTGCGTCGTTGATACAGACGTGCGAAATTTCGCAGAAGCTGATTCGGATGTGCGTGCACACCGGAATCAGTGCGTATCCGCGGACATCGCCCCGTATCCGACTTTTCTGTATCTCGCTGTAACTTAGTGTATGTCACGCCCCGATTCCGTGGAATCGATAGTCGTCCCCCGGGCGTGACCGCCGTGCGGGCCTAGGTTGCGCACCGCACAAGGCTAAGTATTTTTGTTTCGCATAGCGAGCACATATTCAGAGTACGCAGATAATTGAACACAGATTGAAACATGAAAAAGTTCTCTTTTATTGATAATATGAACATCTATTACAAACTCCCTGAACTGAGTCATATGGATTGCCTCTATGGGCTTACAAAAGTGTGGACACAAAATGAGATAGCAGTCCTGTACATTACATCCCTTACTAAACTCAAAATATAAGACCTTGGGACGGAACGACTGCCTTGCCACGGAGCTGCATGATTGCTTCGGTGGCTAGCTTCTTCTTCAAAAGGCTTCTTCTTCAAAATGCTTCTAAGGTGGCACGGTCGAGGCGTGCCTACAGCTGGACTGGATTGGGGATTGTCTCCTGCTCCTCGCTTGGTTCTCCTAGCGCGGGGAACCTGTTTCAACGAGGGTCAGTACATCGAAACGTACTGGTGAAGGCAAGCTAACCCAACTATACCAATCAACACGTTGTTTTAATGAAGCATGCATATTTCTTGTGGGTTTCTATCTTGCCTTAGTTCATTTTACAACAAGACATAGATATAGAATTTATTGAAATAACCCGTCACCGTTCGGTGACATTTACCTGTCCGTCTGAACCACCTGCACAATACTTACCTTGCCTTCCCTGTCAAGAAGACACAAGTTAGTAGCAACAGGTTTAAATATACGAGGGGATCACTGGCTTTGATGCCATAATGGACGGTCTTAGTCTCAGGCTAAGGTGACGGAGGCACATGTATCGCTGCACGCCATCTCGCCTATGGGAGAGACTAATCTTGAGGTTCCGTCCGGATCGGATCGGTGCCAGTGTCCCAGCGACCGTCCGCAGGAACCGAGGGGCCTTATGCACAAGTTGTCCGTGATCAACGGCGTTTGTGTTAAGTTTGCATTTATGTAGCTGAGGCATTGAAATCAGGGGATATATAGCATTGTGTGATGTATTTTGCATAGTCTCCCTGAATAATTGATGCATAGCAAGGGTGTTCTACATAAAGCATATTTATAGAAGAAGAAGTAAGCATTCTAACTTGTATATATGCATATGGTAAACATTTTGAATAGGCAAGCACGTAGTAAGTAACCGTTCACACGTTTTAATGACAAGCATACAGATCCAAGTCTATTTCCCTTATCTTGATATCTTTTAGTTAATACTTGGTATCGTTTGATCGGGGCAAGCACGAACGCAAGATTTAGATGTGAAGACTAGCAAGTAGGGCTAGCTAATCGGGTTGGTAGCCACTCACTTTTAGTGGTTGGAAGGAGGAAGGAAGGAAGTGATTTAGGAGTCCGCTTGAGCGACGCCTAGTGCTGGATCACCTGTATTGACACGAACAGCTGATCAGTACTTCTTCCTCTCTTTCCATTATCGGAATTGAAGTGCAGTCCTAAGAACGAAAGCAATGAAATCCATCGAAACCGTTCAAGAAAACCCAAACAAATCCGAAATCCAACTCAAGGCACGAAAGCAACAAGCGACAGCGAAAACTAGGCAACAAAAGAATGCAGCGGAGAGGTCCCTCCTGACTCTGCCGCTAAGTCGATCCTTGGGGCGCGGTCCACTGAATATGGGAATCGATTCCGAAGAAACAAATCCATAACGAGGACGAGTTCTTAATTCAATCTATCCCGATCGAACGATACCGTCTTGTATTTCTTAGCCGCGCTCCCCGAATAGGGGGAACGGGGCACCACATCCTACCCAACTAATTGGAAGTTTCGTCCCGAAACTTAAAGAATATAACCTACCACTAGGAAATAGTGAGGGGAACCTTTCCCTCATTTCAGATTCAAGCTCCCAAGTAGATTCTTCGACTGAGTGATTCCGCCAAAGCACGCGCACTAGAGGAACCGAACGAGTCCGAAGCAGCTTTTCTTTTCTATCCAAGATTTGCATCGGCTGTTCTACATATGCCAAGTCGGGCTGAAGGTTCAGTTGTTCCAGGTCTACCACATGACTCGGGTCGTACACATATTTCCTAAGCTGTGAAACATGGAATACATCGTGTACGTCGGATAGGGATGGTGGTAGAGCAATCTGATACGCAACTGAGGCAACCCGCTTTAGTATTTCGAACGGGCCGACAAATCTTGGACTTAGCTTTCCCTTCGCTCCGAACCTGCTGACCCCTCGCATGGGCGAGACCTTGAGGAATACTCGGTCGCCTACTTGGAACTCTAGCGGTCTTCGATGTATGTCCGCGTAGCTCTTTTGGCGGCTTTGAGCTACCTTCAATCTATCCCGAATCAGCCGGACTTTCTGGACGGTCTGCTCGACGAGCTCAGGGCCAAGTATTTGTCGTTCCCCAACTTCGTCCCAGCAGATAGGAGATCTACACTTCCGCCCGTATAACGCCTCATACGGCGCCATTTGAATGCTCGATTGATAACTATTGTTGTAAGCAAATTCAGCTAAAGGTAGATGAAGGTCCCAACTCGTCTTCAAGTCCAAGGCGCAGAGTCGCAACATGTCTTCGAGGATCTGGTTGACACGCTCGGTTTGGCCGTCGGTCTGTGGATGGTAGGCGGAGCTAAACTTCAACTTCGTCCCCATTGCTGACTGCAGGCTTCCCCAGAAACGTGATATGAATCGACCATCTCGATCGGAGACTATGGTTACGGGCACGCCATGGAGTCGAACGATTTCGTTGAGATATATCTGAGCCAGGCGGTCGGCACTCCAAGTAGATTTGATAGGCAGAAAGTGAGCTGACTTGGTGAGTCGATCGACGATAACCCAGACTGCATCATGTCCCCGTTGCGTCCTTGGCAAACCAACGATAAAATCCATCGTTATATCATCCCATTTCCACTCCGGAATAGCAAGGCTCTGCAGTTCTCCGCCTGGTTTCTGGTGTTCGGCCTTTACTCGTTGACAAGCCATGCAATGCGACACAAACTGCGCCACATCCTTTTTCAAGCCGTGCCACCAAAACGTCGTACGAAGATCCCGATACATCTTTGTGCTACCCGGATGAGAAGTATAGCTAGAATAGTGGGCTTCCGTGAGTATCTCTTCCCTGAGGGCCGCGTCGCTTGGAACGCACAGTCTTCCCTTCACTCGAAGCATCCCATCCGTGCTTACCGCAAAGTCGGACGCCTTCCCTGCTGAGATAAGAGCATGAATCTTTTGCAGGAATGGGTCGTCCTTCTGAGCGGTCTTTACTCGTTGTAACAAGTCGGGTTCGAGGCGCAGTTGTGATACTTGCGCCCACCTTGTGTATCTGATTTTCAAAGTAATGCCCAGTGATTCAAGATCCCGGCGCAGCCTATCATCAATAGCCAAACTTCCTGCAAACACTCGACTCAGTGCGTCAGCTACGACGTTTCCTTTGCCAGGCGTGTATCTGATCATGAGGTCGAAGTCGCTTAGGAGTTCAAGCCATCGCCGCTGCCGAAGATTCAAATCTTTTTGAGTGTACAAGTATTTCAAACTTTTGTGATCCGTATATATTTCACACGGCACACCATAAAGATAGTGGCGCCACAGCTTTAATGCAAACACTACCGCGGCAAGCTCGAGGTCATGCGTTGGGTAGTTTTGCTCGTGAGGCTTTAGCTGTCTAGACGCGTAGGCTATGACTTTGTCCCGTTGCATCAGGACACATCCTAGTCCCCTTCCTGATGCATCGCTATATATTTTGAAGTCATCTGGTCCGTTTGGCAAAGTAAGGACCGGGGCGGAGACGAGGCGCTGCTTTAACTCCGTAAACGAAGCTTCACAGTCGTCCGTCCAAGTAAACTTTGCACCCTTCCGTGTGAGCTGCGTCAAGGGCGAAGCAATCCTAGCAAAATTTTGTATAAATCTTCGGTAGTACCCTGCCAGGCCAAGGAAACTTCGGATGTCGCTAGCTGACTCCGGTCGTTTCCACTGCGTGATTGCTTCTATTTTCTTCGGATCAACTGAGATGCCTTCCGAGGAGATGATATGCCCCAAAAATGAAATACTGTCCAGCCAAAATTCTGATTTGCTTAATCTGGCATACAACTTGTGGTCTCGAAGGGTTTGCAACACCATCCGCAGGTGTCCTGCGTGCTCATCCCTTGTCTTCGAGTACACTAAGATGTCATCGATAAACACCACCACGAATTTATCGATGAAGGGCCTAAAGACACGATTCATCGTATCCATGAATGCAGCAGGAGCATTCATCAGTCCAAACGGCATCACGGAAAACTCGTAATGGCCGTAGCGGGTTCTGAAAGCAGTCTTGGGTACGTCTTCTGGCTTAATCTTCAGCTGGTGATAACCCGAGCGAAGATCGATTTTTGAAAACACTGCTGCTCCTTGTAGTTGATCGAACAAGTCATCAATCCGTGGCAGAGGATATTTGTTTCTGATTGTGACCTTATTCAATTCTCTGTAGTCAATGCATAGGCGTAGAGTTCCGTCCTTCTTCTTCACGAAGAGCACGGGAGCGCCCCAAGGAGACACGCTTGGACGGATGAACCCGCGATCAAGTAATCCTTGGAGTTGGCACTTTAGTTCCTTCAGCTCTGCAGGGGCCATTCTGTATGGAGGTTTGGAGATCGGCTGCGTGTTCGGAAATGTGTCAATAGTGAATTCAATCTCTCGATCGGGCGGCATGCCGGGTAGTTCGCTCGGAAACACGTCGGGGAACTCCGCCTCAACGGAATTAGGCTCGACGTTTGCGTAGTCCTGCCGCGCGTCCCGAACTGATGCTAGAAATCCCTCGCAGCCTGTGTAGAGCATTCGCCGAGCAGATTTTGCCGAAATCACCATGCAGGCCGTGGTCGCATCGTTCGCTGGACTACTGGTGTAACAGAACACGGCTTCTCCGGGCAGACGGAAAACGACTCGCTTCTCTGCACACTCAATGGTTGCCGCGCATGCGCCTAGCCAGTCCATTCCCAAGATGATATCATAGTCCCTAACATCTAGAACTAAGACATCGAGCGACAGCTTCTTCTCCCCAATACAAATGTAACCACCTAGGCATACTGAACGAACAGGGATTTTTGTACCAGAGGGGGTGCTAACATTTAAATCTAAGTGCAACGGAGTCATTTTTACATTGTTTTCCACGGCAAAATTTGTGGAAATAAAACTATGCGTTGCACCTGAATCAAATAGAACACGAGCAGGTATATTATTGAAAAGTAAGGTACCTGACACGACGGTATCCGAAGCTAATGCTTCTTCCCGTGTCATGGTGTAGACTCGGCCTTGAGCTTGATTACGCCCTTGCTGAGGCGCCGCTCGGTTCGCCTGAGGTGCCGGAGTCTGATTTTGTTGCGGAGGACGGCGCTCGGTGAACTTTGGACAGTTGGGAAGGGCGTGATCGGAAGCCCCACAAATGAGACATAACCCGTGCTTCCGGCGACATTCACTTTCGACGTGCCCTGTCCTCCTACAGAAATCACATCGTTGCCCCGAGTTTCCCTTTTTCGAACCGCCGTTGTTAGGGCGCTTTGCAGCTGTGTTTCCTCTGTCGTTGCCTTGGCGTTTGTGATTGGGGGTTTGCACAGCGCCGGTGGCAACGTGAGGATACTGCGGCTCGAGGGAGAGGGCATGGTTTAAGACTTCCCTCATCGTCTGATACTGTGGAACGGATACGTGCCCGTGAATGCCAGGACGTAGCCCTCCTTCGAATCGTCTGGCACGACTCGCTGCATCTGGTAGGTAAGCGGTGGCAAATTTGGCCAGTTTGTTGAATTCTGCCGAGTATTGCTTCACCGTCATACTGCCCTGCCGGAGCTGAACGAAATCATTTTCCCGTTGTCGTCGTAGAGGCGGGGGTATAAACTCCTCCTCAAACGCGGCACGAAAGGTCGTCCACGCGATCGCCTCCTCTCCATGGCCAAGCTGAAGAGATCGTCGATGCACGTCCCACCAGTCGTGTGCATTGAAGCGAAGCAGTAGTTTGGCACAAGTGACGCGCTTGTCTTCCGGCACGTCCAGGAGAGAAAAATGATCTTCAAGCTCGGCGAGCCAATCTAGGGCCACGATTGGGTCCTCAGTCCCCTTGAATGGCGTGTTGCAGACCTTCTTGAAGTTTGCAAAGGTGAAGGTAGTCACTTCCCTCGTCCTTGGCACAGGCGATGGTTCGACTTCAAGCGCTGGCTGCTCCACTGGTGTAGCTGTCGTTGCGGCAGAATGGTTGGAGGCCAGGGTCTGAACAAGCTGTTGCAGGGTATCTACCTGCTTTTGTTGGACTGAGAGCCTTGCCTCTAGGTTGCTCTCGAACTTGGCTTGGCGGGCATCATCCCTCTGTCGTTGCTCGGTTAACATTTGCATCACTTGTTGAATCGAGTCTGTTTGAGACATGCCTCGTTGGCTCCGAGAGCTTCCTGATGTTCCGGAGCTGCTCTCCTGAGTCCGAGGCTCGCCTGGTGCTAGCGCTGATGGTTGCGCTTGCGTCGTTCCTTGAAAGGAAGGTAAATTACATCAGGATCATAATGTATTATGGACTTATTGCATGGACGTATCCCATTTTGGCCTTAACGAGTTCAGGAGTTCGCATAGGCGAGTTATCGCTAAGGGAACTTTTCCGTTTCATGAATCAAAGGAACTTTGAAGCTGGGCTCTGATACCAACATGTCACGCCCCGATTCCGTGGAATCGATAGTCGTCCCCCGGGCGTGACCGCCGTGCGGGCCTAGGTTGCGCACCGCACAAGGCTAAGTATTTTTGTTTCGCATAGCGAGCACATATTCAGAGTACGCAGATAATTGAACACAGATTGAAACATGAAAAAGTTCTCTTTTATTGATAATATGAACATCTATTACAAACTCCCTGAACTGAGTCATATGGATTGCCTCTATGGGCTTACAAAAGTGTGGACACAAAATGAGATAGCAGTCCTGTACATTACATCCCTTACTAAACTCAAAATATAAGACCTTGGGACGGAACGACTGCCTTGCCACGGAGCTGCATGATTGCTTCGGTGGCTAGCTTCTTCTTCAAAAGGCTTCTTCTTCAAAATGCTTCTAAGGTGGCACGGTCGAGGCGTGCCTACAGCTGGACTGGATTGGGGATTGTCTCCTGCTCCTCGCTTGGTTCTCCTAGCGCGGGGAACCTGTTTCAACGAGGGTCAGTACATCGAAACGTACTGGTGAAGGCAAGCTAACCCAACTATACCAATCAACACGTTGTTTTAATGAAGCATGCATATTTCTTGTGGGTTTCTATCTTGCCTTAGTTCATTTTACAACAAGACATAGATATAGAATTTATTGAAATAACCCGTCACCGTTCGGTGACATTTACCTGTCCGTCTGAACCACCTGCACAATACTTACCTTGCCTTCCCTGTCAAGAAGACACAAGTTAGTAGCAACAGGTTTAAATATACGAGGGGATCACTGGCTTTGATGCCATAATGGACGGTCTTAGTCTCAGGCTAAGGTGACGGAGGCACATGTATCGCTGCACGCCATCTCGCCTATGGGAGAGACTAATCTTGAGGTTCCGTCCGGATCGGATCGGTGCCAGTGCCCCAGCGACCGTCCGCAGGAACCGAGGGGCCTTATGCACAAGTTGTCCGTGATCAACGGCGTTTGTGTTAAGTTTGCATTTATGTAGCTGAGGCATTGAAATCAGGGGATATATAGCATTGTGTGATGTATTTTGCATAGTCTCCCTGAATAATTGATGCATGGCAAGGGTGTTCTACATAAAGCATATTTATAGAAGAAGAAGTAAGCATTCTAACTTGTATATATGCATATGGTAAACATTTTGAATAGGCAAGCACGTAGTAAGTAACCGTTCACACGTTTTAATGACAAGCATACAGATCCAAGTCTATTTCCCTTATCTTGATATCTTTTAGTTAATACTTGGTATCGTTTGATCGGGGCAAGCACGAACGCAAGATTTAGATGTGAAGACTAGCAAGTAGGGCTAGCTAATCGGGTTGGTAGCCACTCACTTTTAGTGGTTGGAAGGAGGAAGGAAGGAAGTGATTTAGGAGTCCGCTTGAGCGACGCCTAGTGCTGGATCACCTGTATTGACACGAACAGCTGATCAGTACTTCTTCCTCTCTTTCCATTATCGGAATTGAAGTGCAGTCCTAAGAACGAAAGCAATGAAATCCATCGAAACCGTTCAAGAAAACCCAAACAAATCCGAAATCCAACTCAAGGCACGAAAGCAACAAGCGACAGCGAAAACTAGGCAACAAAAGAATGCAGCGGAGAGGTCCCTCCTGACTCTGCCGCTAAGTCGATCCTTGGGGCGCGGTCCACTGAATATGGGAATCGATTCCGAAGAAACAAATCCATAACGAGGACGAGTTCTTAATTCAATCTATCCCGATCGAACGATACCGTCTTGTATTTCTTAGCCGCGCTCCCCGAATAGGGGGAACGGGGCACCACAGTGTACACACGTCGGATCGAGACAAAACTTACGCCATTGGACTCGTAGCAATACGCTGGTCCTGTGAGCCAAGTTTGGTTCGATTCTGAAAACTTTGACAAAATTGCGTGTCGTGGGCCCCACAGACTCCACTTGACGGGCGATTTTGAGAACGGCTCATCGGAATCCAATTCTGGAAGTTCCGTTGGGTTCATATCAACGTTCCTGACTTGTTAACACTAAGTTGGACTATTTTCAAGACCTTTGACCCTGACGCGTTTTTCGGTGCAAAGCGGCCCACATTTGGACCCCGCCTTGATCCGAAAATGACGTTTTTGCCCTTGTCTCCAAATTGGACTCAAGGACAGGCGTTCCTAGCTGATTAATATTTTCTGGACCTGATGGTGATGTCTGTTTCAGCAACCGGAGTACTGCCTGCAATTCCCGCTGACGTCAGAGCTACAATTGGAGACAAAACCCAGGCAAGTATACCTTGCCAAATCCTGCAGTTTTGTTGCTTATCTCCTGGATTATTTTTCATTGTCTTGCAAGATACTTGTACAATGGTTGCATGTTTTTCAGTTGTTACTTTTCTGTCATATATAGTTGTTGATGTGCTCTGGTTTAATTCCTGCTGCTCTAGTCATATTTTCTCTGTTTGCGTGCATGTACATTATTTGCTCTTTCCTTGGAACACTACTTGTTCCATAGACATTTTGTGATGGTATATGTTTACTCTACATTTCTGGAGTTGACTTGACTGATTTCTTAGTTCCTAGATGAAGTTATTGGACATTGACTACACTTGAGCAATCTCGATTGTGAGTACACAATGTACTGCAATAGAGAATTATTCATTTGACTACCTCCTTCGTGAGCTCCCGATGGGCTGCGAAAGAGCCATACTATAGACTGTGAGTCCCCGTTGGACTGCTTTCTATAGGATCGTGATCTCCTATTGAGATGCGGTTACCCCGATTGCTTATAGTCATGTTTGATAGCATCACTGGCATGCCACTGTCTTAGATATAGTGATTTCTTGTGTCTTATTTGCTTGTGTTTACTTTCTTCTTGCATGTCATTTATTGTATTTGGCTCGTATTCTTTTGTATCTTGCTATGTCCCCTGAGGACCTGGTTTTGTTCTCCAGATTTAGCAGACGAGGAGTACCGCAGCTTACGGACCAGCACCAGACGAGAGTTTGATTGCAGTTGATGGCCCTGCTTCATAGTTACTTTCTAGCATGTTTTAGTTATCTCTTTCTTGTCTTTATTTTCTTGTTTGTCGGTAGTGGATTTGTCTCCACCCGACTTAGTATTATTTTTTGCTGAATATTCGTCTGTAACTTTACTTTCAGCATTTAATTCTGTTTTGTTTTAGTTCATGCTGTTCTGTGGATGAGATAGTAAACCCTGCCTAATATAATACAGCTTAAGTACACTCCGAAGGATCCATTAAATTGGGTTTGTCCATCGGTGTGTGCTGCTGGCCATTGCCACGTGTCCAGTCCCTCGTTAATTTGGGACTGGGGTGTGACATGGGGAGCTGCTACTCTAGCCTTTTTATACGCAAATTTGACAATTTATGAGATCCAGTCACAAGAGTATTTGTGGATGTATTTCATTGATTCAGGTATGAATGAAAGACCTAAATTAGTTAGAGTATTTTTACACGCAAATTTTGTTTATACTAATGTCATATTTTTGTTTTATAGTTCTGATCATACGAGCACTTCTATATTGGTAGGCCTGTTACTAGCATTCTCAGTGATGTTGGAGTATTTTTGGTTGCTATGCGATGGCCCACAGATGTAGTGGATTATCAACACTACCAATACAGGAGTGTATCACTTTATCGTAGCCAATTTGATACACTGCAGTATCATGAGGTAATTTTTTAAATATCTGATAAATATCTTTAAATTATTACAGTTTTGATCGTAGATAAACATCACATCTATTTGATACAATATCATTAAATAGGTTACCTGGTTACCTTACACATGTGAAGATGATGCTCCAGAAATCAAGAGGACATTATATTCGTTTAGTTTACACATATCTTATATTATATATGATCGGCTCACCATGTACCATCCGGCAGACCGTGTTCTTCGATAATTCGGGACGAGTCAAATAATTTTCGATGATCCACCGATAGTCCGTTATGAGGCAGCAAATGCAATACAACAAATTATTGGTCTCGTTGCTGATTGGAATAATCAGTTCGAGAATTATAGTGTGAGGGACATGTCTCCCGGACTAAGATCTGCTGAGGAATGTAAGTTCTAAGTTACTCATTATTCGTATTGATTTAGTGTAAATAGTTTGCTAAAATTTTGTTTACATTATGCAAACATTGGTAACCTGGACTATAGGCAATGGTGGGGATGCCCTCTTATGAGCAACCGAGTATACCAATATGAGGAGCAAAGGTTCAAGAGTAGATCCGTAAATGATTCTACTCTGCGTGCTTTTGCCAATGGCATGCATGATTTGGTATGACTTCGTTATACTTTAAAAATTACATATACATAGATATGATAAAAAATTAATTTACAAGTTTCATATTTCAGAGTGGTGTATACCAACAATATTTGCAACAACCTGAGATAAACCTCCCCCCACAAAGTCGATTTTTTATGGAGGAACTTGTGACTCGTGTTGATCATCTGGGTATTGGGCGGGAACCTGAAATGCCTCCAGTACAATCACGTCTTCCACCAGACTATCCGACCGGCTTTGTACGACAGAGACACTCTCGTCGTCGTAGGAGGGATGGTGCAGAGGGACATATTCACCAGTATGTTGGAGCGGGCCCGAGTGACCGGTATGCTGGAGCGGGCCCGAGTTACCAGCATGCTGGAGCGGGCCCTAGTGACTAGTATGCTGGAGCAGGCCCGAGTGACCAGTATGCTGGAGCGGGCCCGAGTTACCAGTATGCTGGAGCGGGCCCTAGTTACGAGACTGCTGGAGATGAAAGCTACTAGATATTCACACAATTTTTTACGACTCCATCAGCACCGCTGCCTACCCAAACTCAACAAGACGAGGGGGAGGATGAGTAGATAATTTATAACAATGTTTGATTGCAATATTTATATGATTTGTAACAATGTTTGATTGCAATGTTTGGGTATTGAACAATTCTTAAGTAGACTTTCATTATCAGACTCACTATTACAATATTTTTAAGTTTGTATTGAACAATTCTATTTTACTCTCTCGGTTGACTAGTACATCTTCTTCGGTTGTGTCCAATCGCACCACAATTACTGCGAAGATCTCTTGTCAATGAATCCCGAGGTTTGGTGCGGTTCTTCTTTGGTCTTCCGGCTTTGTGTCTTACATCTGGTACCCCAATTTATCCTTTAACCAAAGGAGCTTGGATCTTGTAGGGAACTGGAATTGGCTCCATTTTTGTTGTGTATACACTTCTCAAGGTCTCCGTCGAAAATACTGCAGGATAAAAACTATCAATACTAATATTGCAATATCTACAAACAAAACATGCATGTATAGATGGTACATAAGTATGGTATCATCTAAAACATGTACAAGATCTGTCGGTTATATTAACAATATAGGTTCTACTTATTGCACGGTCTATTATTTCAAACTTATAACTATCAATAGCTAATATTTCTAGGTGATTCTTCTCTTTGATAATACAAGCCATGGACTTTAACATCTTCGGACAATAATCTGTGTCTATATTTTCAGCATTCTTTCTACGATTGTCATAAAGTGTAATAATCTTGGCTCTAATACCATCGAGAAGTATTGTTATTGGCTTATCTCGTAATTTCTTAATCCAGCTATTGAAACATTCAGCAAGATTAGAAGTGTTAATATCTAATCTAGGACAAGTAGCATACGCTGTTATCCAATGTTCAAATCGACGACTTTCATCGTTTACACCAATAAGCCAATCGTACAACATTATGTTCTCGGCTTTAATTATATCAAACACACTCTCTGCATCCGTTTCATTATATGATCTAGCAAGCGAGTCTAACAAGTGTTGAAATACTGGTTCTTTGGTAAAAAATTTTATGTTTTGTTTAAAATGCTGAATACAAAAAAAATGAGGTGATGCAGAAAAAATAGCACGAACATCATTTATTAATCTTTTTTGCTTGTCAGATATAAATGAAATTGTACTCCAATCATTAATACAACTTTCAAAAGATATTTTAAGATAATTTAAAAACCAAGACCAAGAATCATTATTCTCACCTTCAGCAACAGCATAAGCTCTAGGATATAATTGATAGTTAGGATCGTGAGCACAAGCAATAAATAAGATACCTTGATATTTAGACGAAAGAAATGTAGCATCAGTGTCACGCCCCGATCCCGCAGGACCGTTCGTCCTCGCTTGGTCCCTACGGAACCGATCGTCCTCGCACGGACGTGATGTCGTGCAAGCCTAAAGTGTGCTTGCACAAGGCCAAAGCTTTGAACAAGGGCAAGTAAGCTATTCAATACTGAAGCAGCGGCACACATATTGTAGAAAAATAAAGAACATAATGGCACATAAAAACAAGCTCTTTATTGATAGTCGAAAGTGTTACAAGCGGCACATGGCCGAGGTTACAGATTGCTCAAGCACTCTCTCTCGATTACAATGACATTGTTCCATACATCATGTCCCTCTATACAAAAGCAGCTCAAACTCGATACGGCTCAAGGCATCGACTCCATATTTTCGGTTCCTTGGGATGAGGCACGGCTTTCGCTTCCTCGGACGATCAGGCACCTGAGAACAAGCAAACTGTTGGTGGATCAGCACTTTTATAAGTACTGGTCAGTACTAATAACCGGTAAACAGCCCCTTAAAAATCCGTCAATACATGACTTAAAACAAATAAAAATTCGTTGAAAGCTATTATTTTCGACTGTTTTAATAAAACATGTACTACCTGAATTTGTCTCCATAATTTTATAACAATACTCCTCAAGACTAGCGTATGCCTCATCATAACTACCATTAATTTCAGCTAATGCTGTCTCCGGGCTCTCCAGGCTTTGGAATAACTAACTTGTATACGGTGCTCCCTATATATATCTTTAACAATTTGTGATGGACTATATGACTGAGGCCTGAGAGGCGGTGGTTTACCCTGTGGCGGATGTCAGCGGTTCGAGTCCGCTTATCTCCAGCCCGTGAACTTAGCTGATGGTTATCTCTAATAATGTCAATTATCATGGTCTTAATCCATGCAACGGTAGCTAGTCGATGACGTCCTGTACTAAGTCTCCCTAAACAAGAATGACGATTTTCTAATGTACTAACTTTAACTATATCGCCATTTCCAATGGATTTGATATATACTCTCCAATTATAATTCGGTTGATCACAACTATATATAATTCCACGAGCATTATTCATAACACTAGCTGAACAACTAAAATTTTATTTAATTGCTAAATTACTTATAAAGCTTCTAAAGTGAGAACGGCTAGGAAATGATTGTCCCTTAAATACTTCATCAGTGATAGCTTTTACAACATCATCATCTACCGTATAATCTACATTTTCAACTAAATCATCACTATTTCCATCGTCGTTGTCACTATCATCATCATGATTAGATTCATCTGATGAATGACCTGCTTGGGACAATGAAACAATTTGTTGAGAAGAACTAGCACCCGAACTAACATGCTGATATTCAGAAAAATATTCATTATTTCTATTACCTAATGTTGCTGCTACTTTAATAACATATATTTTTATATACCGTGATTGTGAATTAATCTCAAGAATATAATTCCATGCATCTTCATTATCTATCAAAAAATAATTAGAAAAAAAAGACTTCAGAATAAAATCATAATGAATAGAACAACGTTATATAATATGATTACGTATATTTTTAAAACTAATATTCGGATAAGTTGAAAAAATTATACTTTCTCCTCCTTCGTAATTTAACCCATTTACTTTACCGCCGTACGAGCATACAATTCTGACGCTACGATCCATGACGGTTGAGAACTTTTGCTATAAGAAACTCAGATGAACTTTAGCTGCAGGCAGAACTTTGGCTGAAGCTTTGCTAGAGGCAAAGAGACAGAGAAAGTGCTGGGGACTTTGCTAGAGGGAAGAGAGGGAACAAAATGAGAGTGTTGGATGATTTGGTTGAGATAGGAAATATATAGAGTGAGATTGTTGAAAGTAATAGCCGTTGTGCAACGGCTATAATCCTCCCCCCAACCCTCAACGGCTAAAATTTCTATCTGAGAAGCCAACGGACCCTCACTCGTCAAGTAAGTTGGCGGGCTCAACCTCCAACACACCCTCCCTTGCCAACTCAGTTGGCAACCTCTACCTATCTCGCCAACTCAGTTGGCGGGCACTTTCATCCCCCAACAACCCGCCAACTCAGGTGGCGAGTTCTTCCTCTCCCTGCAATTTCAACAAACCCCTCCCCTTTTGCGCAATTATCTGATAATTTATTACTTTATTTGAAATAAACCGTATTTATTTAGACTTTTTTAGACCATACAAATTCTGGCTTGTATTTGGATCTAAATCATAACTGTATCCTTCTTACTACAGGATTATGACATTAGGAAAATAAAAATAAAATCTATTAAGGTCCTTGCCTTTTTAGAAACTTATAATCAATGGATGAAGTACATGTAACCTAATGGTTAGTAATTGATGAGTTTGAAAAAATTGAAACTCATAAATTTATCTAGGATTTTTGATTTGGAGATACCCCTTTTCAAAACTATCCAAAATGAAACTTTTCTAATTTTATCACTCGTCCATATTGCAGTTAGTTTAACGTTTACTGTTGGAAAGAATCCCAAGCGAAAACTCAACTGAAGATAAAAGATCAACTGAAGATTACGAATGAGAAAGAAGAGGAACAAAGTAAAACACCATAATCACAAAAATACAAAAAAAAATCAAATGCAAACATGCAAATTTTTACGATGGCAATAATACAAGATTGTCGACATTATTAACAACTAAATATCTTTAACTTTCTAAGTTTACAACTTGCTACCCCAAATAAATAGTTAATAGTGGCAAAATTGCCAGTATTTGTTCTGATAACAACTAGCACAAGATAGATTGTAAATGTCTACTAATTAACTAATTAGAAACACTTTAAATGACAATAGCTCAACTCTCAGCTTGTTGGAATTCTTTGTATCCATGGTGACATTAATATATATGAGAGAATATGATTAAAATTGACAAACACGGAAAATGTTAGCAGTAAGCT
This sequence comes from Iris macrosiphon, assembly GCA_036927795.1. NCBI lineage: Eukaryota > Viridiplantae > Streptophyta > Magnoliopsida > Asparagales > Iridaceae > Iris > Iris macrosiphon. Next base: position 146,602,660 of record JAYESA010000017.1, on the reverse strand, counting down.
GCAAGAATGTAGTGATCATCTGACAAACATAAAAGTGATGCGTTGATTTAACTTTTAAACTGTTATAATGGTACAATGTCTCAATGCCTCTTTTTTTCTAAAAACCTTCTTTGGTTTTCTACAGCATGCCAGCGTCTCCTGTTTTAAGAAAAAAGCTCGCTTTCAAAAAGAAATGAAAAGTCTGCTGAGGTTTATTTACACTAATTCTGCGATTTCTAAAGAATTGGAAACAATGTCGCAACATGAAGCATTTTTTTCTAATCTACAATGACAGGAGCTAGCTTTCAATGAATTAGTTGGATATTCAGCGACTAGAAGGCACGTCATCCTGGTGCAGCGATATCAAACTTTCAGAGCTATAAGAGAACGGATCATCTGTTGGTTGCCAAGAAAACAAAGAAGATAGCTCATTAGCAAGAAGAACCTCAGGATTGCGTCAAAACTAAAGAGGTATTTGAGTTCATTAAACTAATGGAACATAATCTTTTAGTTTTTTACATGAGAAATTCTGGCTAATGCTTAGGGAGTACTGGCTTCTCAACTGCTTCATACTGTACCACAAAATTTTCCTGCAAACCGGCAGCCGTACTTTCAGCAATAGAAAGGGCTAAAAACCAAACAATTGAAATGAAAAGAGGATGAATGGACAAACCTTCCGAACTGTTTCCCATGTGTTTGGATCAAAACAAAGATATACCCCCCTCTCATATGAGCTTGTCTTAACGAGAGGCTCCGCGACTCTGGAAAACCACAATTGTTGTTCTTTGTGGTAAAACCATCCTCGTGAATATCTACGAAGTATTTAAATGGAATCTTAATGGGGCAGAAAAAAATCATATGGAAAGATTTACATGGGAAGATTTTTTTTAATAAAGTGTCATATGACAACTAGCACAAAGAAAAGGCAAAGCAAACACTGAAAAATAAATGGCAAATAAGGCAAAAAGAGATCCAAACACTAAAATGGTCCCAAAGAAAAAAGAACTTAAAATCACCAAAAAAGAAAAAGGAGAAGCAAAGAGAAATCCAATTTAATGATTTTTTTTCCAGAAAATTTACTGTACCGATAAAAAAATTATAATAATTAAATACAACGATATAAGTTTGATAAATTTACAAATGACGATACGAATCGCCATCTGAACCGGCAAAAATTTGAAAAACTGGATTTTCGCCAACCCAGTTGGCGAAAATCCGATCAAAATCTGACATATATTAAAAAAAAAAAAACTTTCGCCAACGGAGTTGGGGAAATCCGAAAAAAAAATATTAAAAAAAATCAAAATTTCGCCAACTTGGTTGGCGAAATTAGGAAAAAAATATTAAAATAAATAAAATAAAAACAAAAAAACAAATTTTCGCCAATTCCGTTGGCGAAATTAGGAAAAAAATGGTTTTTTTTTTGTTCGGTTTTTCACTTGGTTTTTTGTGGTTGGTTCGGTTTTTTCACTTGGTTTTGCTTGGTTTTTGCTTGGTTCAACTTGAGAAAAAAATGGGTTCACCATATTTTCGCCAACTGGGTTGGCGAAAATTTGGTTTCCCAAATTTTCGAGTTGATTCTTAGGGTCTGGTTCTGGTGGGGTTGTTGATAGGGATTAAATGATTGTAGGTGTGGATTTAAATGGGTTCGGGTGGATGTGTTGGTAGAATTTAATTGATGTTAGGTGGTTCTGAACATATAATAAAAAAATTATATTAGTTAAACTAAATAAAAATATATATTACATAAATAAAAACATTAAATGTTATACTTACTCGTTCCGCTAAGATTTCTTCCTCACCAATACGATCTAGGTGCATAAAGTTGTGGCGGAGCCACGAAAGCATCACAAAACTTTTACCATGTATGGTAGGCGGCTCCACGCCTAAATACTTCCTTATCACACTTTTGGCGCAAAATGTTTCATCATTTTCAAATATTATAGGTCCACCCGTAATAGGTAATCCTAAGATATTTGTCACATCTACTAACAAAATTGTCATTTCTCCGAAGAAATCTTAGATAAATAATTTTTTTATTTATGCACCTAAATATTTAACCACCTAACATCAATTAAATCTACCAACACATCCACCCGAACCCATTTAAACCCACACCTACAATCATTTAATCCCTATCAACAACACTACCAGAACCAGACCCTAAGAATCAACCCGAAAATTTGGGTTCGCCAACCCACTTGGCAAAAATATGGTGAACCCATTTTTTTTCAAGTTGAACCAAGCAAAAACCAAGTGAAAAAACCGAACTGAACCAACCACAAAAAACCAAGTGAAAAAACCGAACCAACCAAAAGCCGAACCGAACAAAAAAAACCATTTTTTTTCTAATTTCGCCAACGGAGTTGGCGAAAATTTGGGTTTTTTTTTAATATTTATTTCCTAATTTCGCCAACCAAGTTGGCGAAATTTTGATTTTTTTTTTAAATATTTTTTTTCAGATTTTTGCCAACTCCGTTGGAGAAATTTTTTTTTTTTAATATGTCAGATTTTGATTGGATTTTCGCCAACTGGGTTGGCGAAAATCCAGTTTTTCAAATTTTCACCGGTTCAGATGGCAATTCGTATCGTCATTTGTAAATTTATCAAACTTATATCGTTGTATTTAATTATTATAATTTTTTTATCGGTACAGTAAATTTTCTGTTTTTTTTTAACTACGTGCGTGCTGAAAGGAAAGTACAATGAAGTCAATAACATTTATAACTAGCTTACCTAAGGTGAAATAAGAATGGACAATATTTAGTCTTTTGTCACAGGAATTCATCGATAAACTATAACAGCTCAAGTGTAGAGAGAGAGAGAGAGAGAGAGAGAGAGAGTTACAATGCATGAGCAGCAAACAATTGAGCCTCGTCCCGTGGCATGCTACACAAATTCAAAGACTGGCCCACTTAGAAAATGAATTTAATGAGTGCATAAATCAAAGAACATGTGCCCTTAGAGAAACAAACCTGTAAAATATGTAAAACAAAGTTGATAGATGAAATCTCTCAAAATGCCCTTCCTACATTGACAACATCAGATTTATTACAATCAAATCGAAGCCATTAAGAAAATTGTAAGAATTAAAACAAACTCACCTGTAGTCGAGGTGCTGGCCTGGCATAATAACAAGATGGAATATTATACTCAGGATCCCCTTTGGCAGGCTCATCAGACCATGGTGAAGCAAATGTCTTATGGAGATTTTCCGTAGCATTCAAGTTCAGTCCTAGTGTTGTTAGATCAATCCCCAAAGCTAACGATGACAAATCTGGATCATTCATCCTTATAACACTTAACAAACCCAGCAAACCAAATCGGTCACTAGTTTGTGACCCCTGCATAGACTTCAGATTTTGATCCCTGTACGATTGGCTGGCAGCAGAAATCTGTTGCAAACGAAATTGTGTCTGGTTCTGTGGGTGTTGATATTGCTGGATGAGCTGCTCATATGATCCCATGCCAGAAGGTGGATTTGGAGAATTTAATGGTCTCGATCCCATGTTAGGGGGTCCATTGTTTTGAATCTGAGTAAGACAAAGGAGAGACCTTTATATAGAGGTTATGCAAATGGACAATAAGATTCGCATTATTAGAGAACTTTACACTAACAAAGCATCAAGAACGTAATAAACCTGAGAGTGATAAGTCCCATGAGATGATGGAAAGAGATCGGAGCCACGCAAATGTATAAGATCTTGATTGTTTCCAGGGGTGAAGCTAACTCCCCCACTACTAACTGAGACACCATGCTGCTGCTGCTGACGAGAAGATGTATAAGTCCCACCTAAACTGAACCCACCAGATCGTGCCATCTGCATTGCAATGTCAGAACACCAACCTTCAAAAAACACATATGCAGATAACATAACTGTATCACAAAATATGGTTATGCTGCATAGCAGCTCGTACTCACAGGGAAGTGTTGAGACTGCATCATAGAAACATTTTCATGAAGTTGATCCTTCTGATGCATATCCATGGGAAAATCGGAGTTACCTCCTGAAATAAAACAAAGAAATAAAAATGGCACTAAATTCAAATTTGAATTACTCATCCACATGCAAGCACAGAAATAAATTGTGGTTTCAAATTTGAATTATTCATCCACATGCAAGAACATATAAATTTGATTTAGACAAAAGCTCGTGTTTGTGTAATTAAAAGCTTTGAAGGACCACCCATGTAAAACAATTAAGTGGTTAAGAAAATATATTAATACATATGCACTGTTCTACTCAGAAACCAGTCTTGCATGGGTCTTGCCTAATGCACCTATATGTCCTAACTCCTAAGCAAGCCTCCAGGGTGTTTGAACCTAAGTCGTATAAGAAAGAAGAGAGAAGAGGTTCAATAAAGGGTGGGTTATACTTTCTACCGATAGACAAAAAAAAACAAGTTACAGTCAACTTATGAAGATAAAGATTAAGAAACGATATTCAAAACTTTAGCGATCCTATATTCCCGAGCCTAGTTGAATGACTATAAAATTCAGAAATGACTCACAAGGAACCAAACAACACGAGAAAAGTGATAGTAGAATGAATATACACAATGAAAGATGAATTTGGCATATACAAATTTCAAAAGATTTGCTTTCAGTAATATTACCTCATATCTGAAAGGCCTATAAGTTCATAAAGCATGTTAATTGCCTATTGTGTCAAGCACCATCTTAAGTTCAAAAATGTGTTTTAAGACTAAATATTAATGGTCCAAGATATCAACATTTGGGTTAATTTTTAGGATTTAGAGGGAAGCAGAAACTCGGGTTGAGGCTGTAACTCTTGGATTGAGGCTGTAACTAAGGGCATGGTTTTTACTAATGTTCCAGAGGACATTGCCCTTAATGGAGCTGAATGGAAGAAAATGATTGAAACAGCCGACTTCAAAATCTTGAGTTAAACGCTTTGTCATTGTTGTAGCCTTGTAGGGAAACACAAACTTAGAGAAGGGGTCCACAATCTCCATGCTATACAAAGATACGGATACAAATACAGGATACGGACGTTCTCAACAAAAAATTAGGATACAGGTATGGCACGGATGTGGAATCATAGGCCTCATAAACAACAGCACTCGTAACTTAATGATCACGATGTTTGAAAATGTAGAGGCTCCAAGCATATAGATGTGTGTAGCACAAACGAGAATCTTATGAAGTTAATATAGATGGCTAAGGTGCAGAATGAAAACAGTTTAGTAGTAGAAGTCCAGCAGTTGAGAACAAGGTGCTCAGAAATGATCGAAATGCTGGAGAAACATTCAGCGGAGAAATGTGCTTGAATTTGTATATGAGAGTCAAAAAGGAAGGTAAGAAACTAAGAATAACAATTAGAGGTTTACTGAGAACTGGGTTTGGAAAAGCTCAAAGTGGCGAAGGATGGTATCACTAATAAATGTTGGTATTGAAGAAAAATTCATAATTGTGACTATGATCGCATATAGAAAAAAAACGATGCTCCTGCTCATGGTTATATTAACAGGTTGAATGTGAAATATATGTGGCTGTCAACATGATGATACTGCCAAATAATAATGTAGCATTCTCCATTCTTAAAGACCTCTAAACAAAAAAAAGAAGCTATTACTAACAAAATCACAAAACTTAATCCAAACTGCGCATTTGAAAATTACATTCTCCTAAAACATGCATCTTTACTAAAAAAAAAAATGCACAATAAAATAGATTAGTATATACTAGCAATAAATTTTTAGTTTCCCAATGATCTGCTGACAGAAACAAGGCTCCCCAACAACATAGATCAATTATGTGAAATGAACAAAAAAACCTGGCAGATGGAGCGTTGAGTGAAAAAGCTAGATGACTAAGATAAATGCACCTTTAAACCCCGGCAATGCTGGAAAATCTTCATTCTGAATACTGAACTCTTGACTTTGTTGGACAATCGAGCTAACTCCAACTCCTTGCTTTCGTAATGAACCTGTAAATTAGAGATCAGTATTTCATTGGAAGAAAAAGTAAAATACAAAGGGTTAGTTCTTTATTTAATTAATTACCCAGTTGCCCTTGAGATCCTCCAGCAGAACTTGGTCTCCCAGTCAACTGAGGAAAATCATTCAAGTCAAAAGGAGAATTATCATTATTGACATCATTTAGCATCCCCATAGAACTTAATGGATTATTCCCTCCTTGTAATTGGCTCTGCGAGAGTGGTCCCCCAGATGTAGGATATGAACTTCCAAGCATTCCCAGCATTTGTGGAGCTGTTAATACAAATAATCAGTTATTCATGCCTCTCGTACAAGTAAGAATAAACGCATTCACACTAAAAAACTAAAATGTTAGATGGCAAGTATTCCTACACAAATTCAAAAGTTCTTATTTATGAATAAGTTTAAGCAATGAAAATTAAAATAAGAGCATATAGATGAGGAATGGAAGAAAAATTACAAAAAGATAAGCAGCAAAGGTTTTGTTCACTAATGCCATGATGAATTTTAGAGAGAAAGAGGAATACACATGCTTGATGTTATAATAACAAAGAAGATAAAAGCAATTTTCATTAGCATTATAGAGGTATAACAATCTATTTAAAAATAGTGTATGCCCCAAAGGCCACCATAAACATCCTTTGTATCGACCTTACTTGTGGAGGAACATCACCCTCGAGCCCTCGAGTCTCTTGTCGCGTTTGTGCTTGTGGAGGAACATGGGAAGAGGAAATGGAGGCGGAGATGGGAGAGAGGGAAATGGAGGTGGAGACTCTTCTGTTGTTTCAATTTATTAGGTTAGGGTTTGATTTGGGTGGTACTGTTAGCGGATAGGAACTAAGCACCCAACCCAACCCGACCCGAATTCATTAAAAACTCAGAAGCTAAATGGCGTGCCTTTTATGCGTCTTGCGCCTGTACACAAACCCTACAGGTGTGCCCCATATGAGCGCCTATCGAAAATCGCCTCGCTATAAGCATTTGAGGCGCTAGATGTGCGTCGCGTCGCGCCTTGTGCCTACGTACGCCTTTGACAACTATGGCTCAGGTTGACACTCGGTCATAAAAAAAGTTGTCAATTTCTGAAGGAAGCTCTCATGCTCCATAGCAAAACCAATTTTAATGGGAGAAGGCTTGGATGCAAGGCAAGGTATGGTAAAATAACTCCATTAGTCATTATAACGATTTAAACCCTACTACTCAAGCACCAAATTAACTTCTAATCTCTTAGTCACAAATGTTTCGGAAACTGTGAGTATCTGACAGTCTGTAAGACAGACTCAGATGCGTAATATTCTTAAAATGTTAGCATACCAAAAAGAGGTAACTGAGAAGTAACTGACAAGTATAAGGGTATCTGACAAGAACCTGATATTTACATGGTGGTACTTACCTATGTGCTAGTATCTGTCCTTCGTAGTACAATACAGATACACTTACGGATTAATTAGATATTATAAATTTAAATGAAAATATTCCATAAAGTTACACAAATATTCAAACTACACGCACTTCGCAGAAATTGAATCAGAAGCAGAACTTGGAATCAGTAATTCTTAGCCTGTAGCAAAAACGAATCATGTATTAACCTATCCCTTATGATAAGCAAAGTGGTTAACAAAGCATATTGATGAAGTCATTCCAGACCGGCAGCACACACGTGTAGAGGTTTTTACGAAGAAAACAAAATAGCACAGGGGGTTGGAGTTGGCACAGGGACATTTTATTTTTTTTATTTCACTTTTTGCTCCTTTTTTTCTTTTTTGGTGGCTAGAAAGAAGAGGATGGGGGTGGATGGAGTCTAGAGAACCAGAAGCATGAGCTTCCTTTGAAATCTATATGTATTCATGTAAAGCCTTCTGTTCATTTTGATTTGATTCAGTGGCCCACTCAGCACTCTCTCACTGGGAAAGGTATACGAAGAACTTGACAAATGCAAAAGCTTACTGTTACTTCACAATGCAAGTTTGACAAGCTGTATTATCTAACTTTTCCCTTCTCAACCCGTGGAAGATTGATCCCAGAACTAGATTTAGGTTCGTTTTTATTGGAATAATAAAACCACAACTCTGGAATTTTGGCGTTGTGGCAGGTTCTTTAACAGCTTGAATCCCTTATTTCATATGAGAAATAGATATCTCTGAAACTGGCATAAACCAATTGCCTACTTAAGTTTTTGCCACGTGTAAGTAACACTAACGAAGATCAGAATACTCCTTCGGGTGTCACAGTAACAGTATAACTAAAAAAGCAACATCTCCCTTTCATGCTCGAGTACTCTAAGAATAAGAGTAAATTGACAAATGACATGAGAAAAAGATAAAGAATCATTACGACAGATTAACCTTCATTTGATCTGAACAGTGATATCCATCATAACAACATGAAAAGACTAAGCTAACCTTAACCAGAACAGGGTTAGTATTATACTGCATAAGTTGGCCACGTGTGATGCACATCAGGCCAAATATTTTATGACTTTTTAAAAGATGCACGATGTTAGAACTATAAAGGTTACCAAATATTTATGACTTTTTAAAAGATGCACGATGTTAGAAATATAAAGGTTATTGGCTATAAACATGATAGGATCATAGTGGCAGGAGTTGAGGTGGTAAAAAGAGAAACAATAATTGCAAATGTCAATGACATGGCCACTAAATGAGCTGAATAGAAAACCCAGTATTAGCACATAGCTCTGTTTTTGAAAAGGTCATACCTGTTAGCAAAATAATGAAACAAAAAAAAAACATATTGATGATGTTAATAGAATATAACTTTTGGCAAAGACCTCAAACGGCTGAGGGAAGATAAGACATGGATCACATCCATATTCAAGTACTAAATACTTAATGGGGGAGCAAACTGTAAAGCGGAACAAAAGAGTGACATCAAATGCATCAGACAGATTGGGAGAATAACAATACAACCATGAAATCAGTGGAGAGATCGTAAATCAATCAACAGAATAATTAGTTCCACAAGAATGACTTGTTAAGTCAGGTACTTTTATGAGATTAAGACCCATTACCTTGTTGAAGCATGCCACTCATCAACCTATTATGTCCTTGTAGATTTAGACTCCCTGATCCACTGTTACCAGCTAAATTTACACGGGATGCAAGACCAGGAACAGGTAATCCTCCAGAGGTTATGCTTCTTCCAATGTTGCCTCCACCCACAATGTTCCCCATTGAATTTGTAATTCTAGACCCTAAATTTCCTAAAAGAGGAGATGCCCCCAAACCAGGAACATTGCTACGGTTACCAGCAGAAAGGGAGTTTGATGAGAACCCGGGTAAAGACCCAACGCCATTCATGCTGCTACTAAAAGCAGGGTTTCCTACAACACTAATACCCCCTCTGTTTGTGACCCCAGAGTGTCCATGCGAGTTTCCATGCGCTATCTGCATGACAACACAAAATATAGCACAAACTATGAGACTGGATGTGGACAAGCGTACAAGAAAGATAAACTAAATATTTTGAAGCACATACACTTCATTTAAGGTAATACATTATGATTCTATATCACATTCATGATGAAACATGCAGACAAATTCTATATAACCTTTCACATATCCTGAAATATGCAATAGATCTTTCGGTCATAGTAGACTAAAGTTTTATTCGTCATTACAAACTGTGAAGAAATCATGGGGGCAGAGTTTACATGCAGACAAGTTCTATACATTCCACATATCCTGAAATATGTAACAGATCTTTCGGTCCAAGGCAGTACATAGTAAGTGGGACTAAAGTTTTTATTCATCTTTATAAATTCAGAATAAATCATGAGGTACACGATTTACTACAATTTATGGATGTAAATTTATCAAAACTCACCTTTTCATTAATAGGTTAGTATTGCCCGCTTGACATTTTTTATACTGTATGCATTATATACCAATTACCCACTTGACAATTGATTTAAACAATTTGAGAAGTAATTTCATTTCTTCGTCTTTTATATAATTCTTTGTATCAGTGTATCCAAGCGCCCAGTGTGGTGCTGACAGTACTTGTGCAAATACGCATCCTGGCAGCATTGATTCCAAGGATACACCCCCTAAAGCGGCAACAAAACAATAGTTCGCCATACCAGTCCAAAATGGTTGTCTGGCCCTTGTCATGTCCATGTCGGACACTTATTGAACACAACGCATTCACTTCAAAGTATACTAGGACACGCGATATATACTAGGAAATGTCTTGCGTGATGTAAATTTTATCACGTAAACACAAGCATCCATCCGTAATACCTGCGACATCGCGACCGGAAGACTGTTCGATGCGAACCGGCCGCTCGAGAGGCCGCCGCCTGGCTGCTGCCCGCCGCTCGACGGGATGCCGGCCAGCGCTGCCGCATTCCGCGATAGCGACCCTGGCATGTTCGCGACGTTGAAGCTCTGGTGAATATTGTGCAATCCTTGCATACCGCCTGCAAATCCAACAATAATCGCATTAAGTTCATCAAGATCGTAACTTTCTTAATCAATGGCGACAGTCCGTTCACCGGAGTGGTGGAAGCCGGGGGCCGAAGCCGACTGGGATGAGAACGAGGTCGTGAACGGTCGGCCCACCGAAGAGTCCGGGAGATTCGACGTCGAAACCATCAATCGCTGGCTGCGAAAAACAATAGCAACAAGAAGGAAAATGATCAGTTTTTTTATTTTGGAATTGTGAGATCTGGAGAAAGTAGGAAACCCTAATTGGACCTTAAATCCACGGCTGCCGATGTTTGGATCTGAAGGATTAGGGTTTTTGAGGAGAGAGATTTGGGAGTAAATCTAGGGTTTCGAGTTAGGGAAGAAATCAAAATGGGTGGTTTCGATAGGGTTTCGTCAATGTCGGAGGAGTGGGAAGAGAGTTCGGATCTTGGGTCAACTTCAAATACATTCGTGTCCGGTTCGGGTTAGGTGTCTAAGCTCACGGGTCCACCACCAACTATGGTGGATTTTCTTCTTGTTAAAAATGCCAATCTATATAAGTTTGCAATTTGTGTATTCCTAATTTGTATGGATTCCTATGATCTCTAATCACACAACAAATTGTTAATATTGTGTATTTCTAAATGTCTATATATACAACACCTTTGCCTTAGGCATCATTTTGTTCACGGAAAAGAAATGAAAGAAAATATATTCCTTGTTCTTTTTTTTTCTTTAGAAAATTATAATTTTCATTGATCTTTCTTTTTGATGTTTGGGAATGCAAAAAAAAATTGTGACGGAAAGCGAATACTTAAATGTAGGAAAGTGAATCCTTTGTTGGATGGAGGGAACAATTTTTTCTTCTAATTTTTTTTTCCACTGGAATTACTTTACTTTCCTCCTCAATTCCTTTGTCACCCAAACATGAAAAATAATGATTTTTCTTTTCCAAACCCATGATTCCGCGAATAATTTAGTGACAAGGGACAAAGGGACAAAGAAGGGCCTGATTAATCAATAGAATTTTTCTAAACATGAAATGTCGAAACTAAAATCGTAGTCTTTTTCCGACATAAGATAAATGTTACAATAAATATATTATAGAAATGGTAAGAATATAAATGAAAAGCAATATCAAACACCGAATTATCGAAAATTGCCAAAGGCACTGGGATTACTAGTTGTTAATATTGTGTAATTTCTTCAATTTTAGGCCATGTAATTAGGAAAGTGTATGCAATACTAATAACTAGGTGCACTCGTGCTATTGGCACTCCCTAATATTTTTTTGACAAATAAAATACTGAAGTGTATGCTAATTATATCTTTAGTATTTATTTTTCATGTTTTTCATTCCGTAATTTCAGCCCATGATTGTGTAGAGTCTCTTTTGAATGGTCTGAGAGAGACTAAGTCATTTATGGCTATGCCAGTGACCTTATGTTCATACAGATTAAGATTGACTCGATTGCGGCAATCAGCGTGTGAATCATTATTTTTCGGCAAATGAATCTGAGTATAACCCGTATAACGTATCTAATCTGTATAACGTATCTAATCTGAATAACCTATGCAACATCGTTCACCTGAGTTAGAAATACGTCCGTGGCACTTGTGTTTTTCTTATTCAAATTACTGAATCTTTACATATATTATGCTTTGGTTAACTTGGTTGATCTTTGGGAAGGGAAGGACGAATGGTAAGATGGTAAGTCTCGCCGTGTTACTTTTATATTGCATGGCTCACTGCCACACGAGTTAAACTTTGTATCTTATGACATAAAATCGATCCTAAGGCAAGACTAGAAAGACAACGTAATAGTTGGTGCACGAAACTAATATAACTTGTTGGGATTTGTTGAACGGGCGAGAAGCCTCCCCACTAGTGCATTCATGTACTGATAACCTACCAGGTTGCTTGCAGGGTGCAAAAAATCCTCGTTTGGTACAAAAACCTCCTTCGTGCGCGTTAAGGCATGAAGTTCGCTCTTGAACCTTGGAGTGTTGCGTCCGGAGCTGAAACACATATACAAGACATAATGTTGGAACATCACCTATGTAACATCCCATGTTGTAAGCCGCTTGACAAGCCTTTATAGTTTCGAGAGAGAGAGCTAGAGCGACTTGTAATCTCGGCTTAACGTCGCTTGTAATACTTATCTCATTATCAATAAAAGAGCTTATTTTTGTATCATACTTATGTTTATTCAATGCTTCCGCTACAACGACCTTGTGAACTAGTTATCGAACTACCGTTTACCTGTGTCGTTCAATTTTTTGCTGTATTGGAGACTATATGTGCGACTCTGTGACTTAGTTATCTCATCGCCTGTTCAAACCTTTGCCTTGCACGGGCACAGCTTGTACTCGTGCGACATCACGTCCTGATGGGAACGAGCGTCCTACGGGAGCGCTAGTGTGGTGATTCACGCCCAGCGGGGACGGTCGATCCTGCGAAAGATCGGGACTTGCCAGTTAAGGATCATATTTTTCTGTAATACTAACAAAAAATATATCTTTCTGTGAAGCCTAATACATGTATCCATATTTGACTAGGTCTACCTCTAGTCGTATCATAACTACGTCTATCTTATCGCTTTTCTATACTAGAGCACATTTAACTTTCTTATTTCTTTTGTTGACAACACAAGGGTATCTTTCTACGCACTTGGTCCCTTGGTTTTTTTGGGGGGTGGTTGTGATGAACCCGGATGAGAGGCATGGATTATGATCCAATGGCCTACAATCAATCCCTTGGCTATATAAGCAATCCAATTATCTTTCCTTCACTTTTCTTTTCTTTTATTTCTCTTTCCTTCTTCATTTCTTCTCTAGCAGAGAGCAGCGGCCGAGCTTGGCCTTGGCTGTGGGTGACCTTGGTAGTGTTGGTATTAGGCTAGAACTTGACCGTAAGCAAGTACATCTTTCCAACCAAAGTAACAATCTTGGATCTTGCTTTGATTCTTATTATGGCTTATTTTAATCATTTGATCGATTTTATTTTTGGGTAACACTTAGAACTTGTCTCCTTAATGATTTTGTTTTCTTGGATTGGCTTGCTCTTGGAGCCCGGGAATAGCACGAAGAAGAAAGCAAAGTTGGCATGAGAATGCATACAAAAAGTACGCAGGGAACCCTTGTCGCATAAGCGAAGTTCCAGTGAGCGCACTTGTGTGTGTTTCACAAATTTCTTAGAAAGTGCGCCAAGATATGTTAAATACTCGGGGTACACTTTTCTACTCTTACGTACATTTTGTAATATGGTAATTTCTTCAAAAGTATGCCAATCCCACTTGGCGCACTTTTGAATGGGACTGCAAGTCATCAAGAATGTACGTCACTGCTTAAAAGCCAAGTTGGCACACTTTGCAGATATTGCAAAGTTGACGCAGTTTGGTGAACTTTTTTTATCGGCGCACTTTGTCCCTACTGAAGAATGACGCACTTTGCTGTGTAGCGCACTATATGATATTCTCCAAAGATGGCGCACTTTGTAGCCCTTCGTAATTACTTAATGACTAAGCAAAGACTTCTGACTATTCTCAAAAATTGTGTTCTCGACTGCAAGGTCATCTCGACTGTTGTGCTAGGTCTTGAAACTTGTGTTTTATCTTTTAGTAGACCTTCCTGCGCTTGTTTGTGTGCCAAACCTCACTACTGGCATACTTGATGAAAGTGCACCAAGTTCATAGCTTGGGTACTTTCATTTGTGCGCCAATGATAGATTTATGCGTCAAGCTCCTGGCTCGTGCACTGCTATAGTGCGTCAAGGTCCTAGAAGTGCGCTTTAGTATGATTTGTGCGCCACCTTTTGCTCGGAGCACTTATGTATCAAAGTGCGCCAGAACAGCCCGAATTAGTGATTTGTGCGCCAAAACTATTTTTGGCCAATTGTGCGCCAATACCCGTTTGTGCGCCAATGGTGGTTTTTGACTCATTGTGCGAGGATATTATTTTCTTACCATATTTTATGCGACAATCATGAATTGTTAATTATGCTCCTGCATGCCAATATTATCTTTAACATGCTTAACTCTTGATGATTCTCTAGTTCTCTTTTATTCCGTTATTTTAGTTAATCCTGGTTATTTTTTAAACATGTCATTCTTGATATTGATTCTGATTTCCTGACATGATCTAGTGATTATACATTTTAAATGAACTCCCGAATCCTGATATTGTACTGATAATCCTGACACTGTACTGATAACCCTAATACCCCTGATCCTGATACTCCTAATAGTGGCTCGATGTAGCACACCATCCTGATACTCCTGATCCTGATAATCCTGATAGTGGCTCGACGTAGCGCACTCCTGACTTGAGAAATTCATGTAACTGTCCTGATCAAGACTATTAGTAGCACCTGTATTGCATACCATGTAACCTCGTGATTGATTTTGATTGTACTCGTCAAGTTACTTTCCTGTATTGCATCATATCTAAGGCAGATTTCTGAGAACCATGTGTCATGCCCCGCTCCCAGAATACTGGATAAATACGAGGATTGACATGGCCAACCACACCTTGCATAATACGAAGTAAGCCCCAATGTGTAAAGGTTGTTAAGAAGACAAATGAGCAGACTCTAGTATGCTATGAGTCAGTCCTAAAACCAACAAATCCTAGTATCTCAATCCATCAACCCAAGTACAAGAGTATATCATATATGAAAGTAAAAAAGTATTCCAAATTAAATACCACATATGATCATGAAGCTAGTGAATACAAAATATTGCACTAGCAGAGTATAATTATACATTATCAAATATACCAGTCATGATCTAATATATACATCATGTTGACCGAAGTCAGAGAAATGATCTCAAAATAAGGGGCTAACACAGCCTCTTGCTAAAATATCACAAAATAAAATAACACTACGAGGGGTGGGGGAAGGAAACCTACTCGCAAGCTTTGGCCGCAGTCCTATGAGTGCGAGCCATCTTGCTGGAAGTACGGTGGACCCTGGTTCTCCTCAGGATAATTTGGCCATACAAAACCAGTGGGGTCAGGACCCCAAGCAACAAGTACCACAAAGAAGCTCAAGGTAATAGACAAAATATATCACAACATTAGCAGGAAAGAGACATATAAAAATAAATGAAGGTCGAGACTTGCACGGTACCAATGTACTTGTCTCAAAAATATACTGATAGAATTGATAACAAGTATAAAAATGAAAGTAAAGCGACGAGCGGCAAGAGGACATAGGAACTACTCTGGATCGGGACCACGACCCTTAAACCAAACTAGAATCGGGGTTGTAGTCCTTCACCCGAGCAGAACTTTGCACTCTAACCACGCGTCGAAGAATGAAGTAAAAGGGCGAGCTTAACTTATAGACAAACATTCATTGCATGGGCAAACATGCTTATGGTTTGCTACGATTAACTAGCTAGGGTTATCACAGGCCTTAATTACTAAATGCATATTTTTAGAATATTGTTACCACCGACATTGCAGTCAACCTGGATGGCCAAGGGTACACTTGTCGGGTAACTTAAATGCACATACAACATCATTACAACATAACTTGTTGCTTGTCATAACAGAAATTGAACTTATAAACATAAACTTAAACTTGTGATCATAAGCTTACCTCATAAACATAAAATTGTCTTATAACATAAACTTGTATATAAACTTGTCTTGTAAGTGCCGCAGCACGCGTAAACTTGGTCAGTCATGGAGCCCTTGCCTAATAGGGTTGGTCCATGCTGCATGGGCCCCTTAGAGATTGTGGTAGCGGTAGCACAATATTCTTTCCTCCCAATGATCTAGGTAAATCTTATCTTGTTTAATTATTACTGAATTATATTCAAGTTCTCGAGTCGTGGACACTTGAGAACTCCCAAGAATAACGAGTCACGAGCTTTTCATGAATTATCGTATTCGCGACATGCGATACATTGGGCAATACTCATACTCGATTGTCCAATGCCAAATGCAATGGGTTTTCATATACAAATATTTTTACGTTGTCGTGAGGATTGTAAACTTGTCTTGTGAACTATATGCAAAACTTGTCTAGTAATATAAACTTGTATCGTCATAAGAAAGCACACAACAATAATCACTAAAAGGAGTTATCAAATTGACATAATTAAAAGGAACACAAAATGCACACAAATTTCCTGGCCGCATGCGCCCACTTGCCGCGTGGACTCACTAGCCGCATGCACCCACCGGCCGCATGCACCCTAGTGCCGAGTGATGAGTCATTAAATGCGTGTCAGAGAGAATTGACTAAAGGTGATTGATGTGACATGCCATAATTGCGTGTCAGAGAAAAGACAAAAGCATAAAAATGTGTACACGAAAAGACATGCAAGAAAATGATACATATGTCGCTTCTAAGTCAAATGACAAACTGGCCACATAGACTCTGGCCGCATGGACACTTGCTCTTTTGAAAAATCTCACGCGTTCAGTGTTCTATGCATTCAACTTAGCGACGCATATGAAGAGACAGTCATGCGCCTAACAAGATAGGCGTCATGATGGAAGGGGCGCATGAAACTCCTTCGTCCCTAAACAACATGGACTCCATGAAAAAAGCTCAAAAAATAAAAATAATTTGTTTTCATAAAATCTTCATTTCAACTCTGAATCAAGTGAATCAAAAGCCAAAATGCTCGAAATGAAGTGCTCCATCAACCAAAATAATTTTTTTTCTAGAATATAATGTTTTAGTAGATCAAAATCATGAAAAATATATGGAACCCATGAAAATCCTAAACTTTAAATTCATATCTACTCAAATATACTCATCAAAATCCAAAATTCCAAGAACTAAATATTATCGGCAACTCAATGAGAACATTTTCTATCAAATACATTTTTCAAAACAACATATATATATATATATATATATATATATATATATATATATATATATATATAATTCAAAAATTAAGGCTTCACCAATGAGCAAGATGTACTTGCCTTGGGTGGTTCTTAGTCTCTACCTCACACGGTCCAAGTCACAACAACTTCTCCCTAGGGCTAGGGTTTGTCTAGAGGAAGCTTGAAGGAGAGGAGGAAGAAGAAAGCAAGAAGAGTGAAATAGAAAAATGAGTGAGGAGAGAAAAAATACTCATATATACACTAAGAGGGGAGGAATATGGTTTAGTCATGGGTTCAATCAAATGAACCAAACCAAGTGTCTATTCTACATGCGGGTTCAATCAAATTGGGTCTATGGCAATGCCAATGGGTATTCTACTGGTCTCGGGTAGTCTCTCTCAACAACAAGAATACTTTATCAGAAAAAATTAAATTCTAGAAATTCAAGAAATACCAAATCTGGAATTTGGTGTGACACCATGGTTGGAAATCCTTGATAATTGTCCGTGCTAATAACTAGAATAATAATTTAGAAAGCATCTAGAGATATTTTATGGCTACATGGAATTCCGGTATCCCAGCGATACCTGATAAATTTGGAGCTCTCCGTCATGAGGGACACACTTCCAGCACACCGTCGAGTGTTGCACTTACAGAAAAGATAAGAAATAATTATACCTGATATACCTATACTATGTACCTGTTCGCCTAGATAACCCGGATAATCTGCAGGACATGTGGCTGTAAGGAATCTCAAATTGCATGTGTTAGTAACTAGGACTGTGGTAAACCTAGTTAGCTAATGATAACAAGTCGTAGGGCATGATTGGCCGTGGTCGCTTGATTTCCAGTCTAGTCTAGACCTGTCCTGATTTTATTAACAGCTGATCCAAAAATGGTAACCGGAGTACTGATTCCAGATGCCCTTGTTTAATTACTCTTGAACTGCTTAACTGTTATCTTACCTGTTGTAATTGTTTAACTGTTCCTTATGCTATTTCTTAATGATCTGTCTGCATGCTGGTTTTAGTTCATAAGTTTGGCTCCCTTGTGGTACTTGCTGTTTTGGGGTATGACCCCACTGGTTTTGTATGGCCAGATTTCAGAGTATGACCGCATGATCTCCCGTACTTCCCGACTCAAGATGGTGAACACCAGGAGCACCCGAGGACATGAATGGGTTTCATCTTCCTCACCCACTTGATCTTGTACATTATTCTTTTGAGGCATTTAGCCACCGAGCATGTGTTTAGCTCATATTTTGGAACTTGATATTCTAGCCTGCAGGCCTACATGTAAAGCATATTCTAGACTATAGGTAGAGCTGATCATGTAATATTGTACTCTTACTAGTTCTTTATTTTTGGTACTAACTTCATGATCATCTGGGTATGTATAGTTTGGTACGTCTTACTATTATATGTTGGTGATCATACATCTTGTAAACTTGTTGCTTGCTTGAGATTGAGACACCTAGGATTCTTAATCCAGGATTAACTGTTGGATTATAAAATAAACCCTCACATGTCTAGACAGCCGTGACCGTATCTCGGGGTATAGAGCACCCCGGTATATGTAGCTGGCTTTGTGTGTCCCCCGCTCTCCAGTATTCTAGTTCTGGGACATGACACCAGTCACATCATAGATATTAATCATGGGATGCAAGGCTGGCCACCATGATATTGTATATCATCTGCACTAGTGGAGTGCGATATCCAGCCACTAATATTATTATAACCGAGCCAGTATCCCACTATAGAGGAGAACTGTTACTGATTATTTAGCACATTAGTCTTGCTAGGGACTGGTGCATTATATTTTTATTCATGTTGTATATTATTGGTTCGGCTAGCCCTGCTCGGACATAACACGATTTGAGGATCCAATTATATTGCATTACTGGGGTTACCCAGACATCACCTAGCAAGCCGTAGGATTGATTGAATGTTTAATTAAATTTTGTTTGATTGTGTATTGCTATCTACTAAGTAGCTTAGGGACATAGACTGTCGTAGCGCAATGATTCAACCATTTTTCTTGTTTGGTTATGGGGTTGGATCGTTGTGTTACAATAGGCTATGGACCGAAACTATGGCGCATATACCTTTGATTTGACCAAATCCGTAGACTGTACTCTGTCTCAGTATAGTTCGGCTCCGCTTGTCCTTGTTTGGTTGTAGAGGTGTCCTACTATTTCGATGACAGAATGCATGCCTCTGATTTGGCACATGCCTTGCTCTCTTTTCTTGCCTTTATTTCAGTTATTGGTTTTATTTCTTCTCTTGTGCTTCCTTGTGGTACTTGCTATTCGGGGTCTGACCCTGCTGGTTTTGTTTGGACAAAATTTATAGCGGAGCCTGAGAACTCTACCTTCTACCTGACTGATGGTGCATACCAGGAGCATGGTTGGCGGGGGACTTGAGTGGGTTTTCTTCTTCCCCACTTTAGTATTTTGTATCATTTTGGGCGTTTAGCCACCGACATTCTTTAGTTGACAAGTTTTGTACATATTTGTGTAAATTCAGACTGCAGCTGATAACGACTATATACTATTGACCTTGTACTAGCTCGATATTTTGTAATAGCTAGTTCTTGACCATTTTGATAGAGCGTCGGGGACATCTAACTACTTTATCATATATGTTCATATCTTATTGCTAACTATTTGACTGATTGAGACATAGATGTTCCTTGAGACCCTAAGAAGGCTTTATTGTAGTATGCACCCCATTGTCTAGTTACAGTCGTGATCGCCGTACGACGTATTGTACCTTGTACGGTGTAGCTGGCCATGTCCGTCTCCGTATTTCGGTACTGGGACGTGGCAATAGAGATGCGTCGAGGTTAGTGATACTGTTTTCAACTCATGGTGTGTAATGGGCCGGTCGGCCCGGAACCGGTCAACGTCAGTCTGGGCTGGCCCGAACCCGGTCAAAGGACCGACCCGATTCGGCCCATGTTCTTTGGCATCTTAACTGGGATGAAGAGATGGTGGTTGAAGCCACTACTGAAAGGGGGTGTACATGCCAATAGGCTAAATTATTCTAATAGAATCATAACTATAGGGTTCGGACGTTTTTTGGCATCTTAAACTTTTACTGTTCGATTTTGGCACACTAACTTCATAAATTTCTCTTTTGAATCATCTTTTGTCAGTTTTGAAACACATCGGGACCACTTCAAAATAATATATGGCAATACAAGTATTTTAAATTGCATTTTTAATTTGTATTATAAGATATGCTTTTGAAGAAGTTTCGATGTGCTTCAAAATTAACAAAATATGTTTCAAAAGGACAATTTATAAAGTGAAAAGTTAAGCTACTAAAAAAAACTTAGCCCATGCCAATACGATGAATCTGAGATCCTGACATGAGAAGAATGCATATTATGTTGAGTGGTGCTAGTTTATTTTAGATACAAACTAAGCTTAATTATTCTACTCTTGCTTCAGGTTCAAGATGCTGTTGTAGTGGGCTCAAATCCTGATAAGCTTGTCCCAGTTCTGATCCCTACATGCATCTCTCTTGTTGAAGAATAGGCATCCTGTGTTTCCATAAGCAAAATTTTAAAAAAATTCTGAAAATTTATCCTGTCTCAGAATAGTCTACAATCCACTTCTTTTCTTTATCAATCTGCATAATTCTTGAATAATTCAGATATTTTGTCAAGTGTACCATCCACATTTTCTCGGTGTTGGAGGATTGGGTACTTGACTACAGAGTTAACTAGCCAATCGATACAAAATTGATCAATATAAATATATAGAACATCCAGAATGAATCCATATCTTTTTGAAGTTATACATAACTTGCCAATCAGTACAATTCTCGCTGGAACCCTCACTTGATCTCCAGAATGCAGGTGTCATTCCTTACTGTTGCGCCTTGCCCTTCTTATGATGAATACTTCAATATGTTGGGCTCGAGTCTCGCTGTGTGCTTGTTTTTATCTTTTTATCAAGGTTCAAAGTAACGGTATCGGAATCGGTATCGGACCATTCCTATGAGTATCGGTATCGGCGTTATTGGCAATATCGACAGTTTTGGATCGGAGTATCGGATTTTTTGGTGTCGTAAAATAAATAATTATTAGTAAATTATTAATATTTTAGAAAATATATTTTATACGTTTAGGCATAATTTTAAGTATTTCCAGTGTGGTTTCTTAATAGTTTTGAAATTGAATGAAATATTAGTCACCCTTGCCGATTGATTTACATACGATAGATAAGTTTTTCTCTTTTACATATTTTTTACAACTTTACTATGCTTTTACACCTTGCTAACTGGTCTTTTTCGTTCAATTTTCTCTGTCAAATTGACTGAAAAAAGACCTCCAATGTTGGTATCGATCAATATCGGATATTGGTCGGTATCGGATTAGGACATGTCAAACCATATCGATATCGGCCGTATCGGATCGAACTATGCTTTTTATCAAGTTATCGGGGATAACATTCATGATATATATGCACTAAAACCTGAAGCCTGTCCCAGTGCTGATCCATGGCCCCTGTTGAAGAATAAACATTTTGTATATCTGGGTCAACCCATGCAGTGACTGGAGCCTGACTTGTGCAGTTTTTGAGACTAGATACAGTCACAGAGTATTTTTGGTTTTGTGTACATGATCAGTGAGATACACTTGCCACAATATAAAACCTTAAAGAATTAATGATGAATGTTGTCTAATACCAGGCTTTCTATAACTTTAACAACATGGATTGGCATGATACCGACGTTTGGTATACGATTTTTTTTTTTTTTTTTTGGGGACAAATTTAGGATGTAACATATTTTCATATTTGGTTTAGGTTACAAAATTTTATTGGGCCGGACTATACACACCGCGTCCTCTACTTAACACACATCATATTAAATTAAATAAAAAATAAATATATATTAAAAGACATAATTATTTACTCTCTGACCGGCCAACGGCGAACCCCGCCGCAACCCACCTCCCACCCTCCCCTCCTTCTCCGGCCGCCCATGACGAAACCCTCCCTCACCACTACGCTACCCACGCCCGTCCGCGTACCCCCCCTCCCTCCCCAGCCGTGTACCATCCTCCGCTGACCCGCGTGTGCCGCCCTCCGCTGTGCTACGACCAGGACGTACGCGTCCACCGCGTGCCGCGTGCAACACCCCCGCCCACGCTTCCACGCGACCCCGCCAGCCGCTGCTACCCCCCTCCTCCGGTCGTCCACTCTCAGCCAAAACAAACCCTAATCCCCAAACCCAACACATTCTCCCTACCCCCCGCTACCTCGCCAGCATCGCCGAGGCGGTGGAGCCCATCTGCATCTCCTCCTCCACCGACGCCGACGAATTCTCCTCCTCCCCCGACGTCATCCCCATCCAGCTGGCGAGAATCCGCGCGGTGCCGAGGCCCGCGTACGCAAGGCCGGTCCTGAATAATTGAAGGTTCTGTGTGAATATCAAAATGAGGTAATAAATTTATTTATTTGTATTTTTAAAGATATTATTCTATGTTTTTATCAAAATCTCTGGGGATGTTCTTGATTGTATATTATAACTGAATCTATAGATAGTTACTAAACAAAATAACCAGTCCTCAAATTATCTATATTCAAGGACATTACATAGTACTAGTAAATTCACATGCGTTGCACGTAAAATAAAAATTTTCTTCCGGTATTAATATAAAATTATTTAAATATTTAAATATATTTAAATTAAGATTTATTGTATATATTTTTATATTTTAATTAGAATTTGTTATGTATTTGATTATATTTTAAATTTAATTAGTTTTGGATTATTTCTACTTTTCATAAAGAGTCTTGAAAACGGTTAGCAACATAATATTATCTAATTATAGACAAATATTTTTTCTAACTCATGTGGTTAAGGCGGGAGGTATTCTCCTTGGTTGGTTGAGTTCGAATCATTGCAATGTTATTGATAACAATTTTAAAAAAAATTCAATAATTTTTTTACGTAATATTGATTTTTTTAAATAATTAATTGATGATATACATACGGTTTAGACGGCTCACTTTTGAGTCATTTTGAAACCTCATTATATTATAGAAGATTGAATATAAAAAAGAGGTTTTAGATAGAAGACGTACTGACCGTTAAATTGTATAAATAAAAATTAGGCCTGCACATCAATGTTTCGTAAATAAAGACTAGGCATGCACATCCAAATTCCTAAATTATATAAATAAAAAAAATATGGTCATTATTGTAGAAAATAACTCATGTTAGATCTTTATTGTATAAAATAAATTCACCTAACAATTGAGAGATCTTTAGAAACAAAATAGCCATTGAACCGCTTAGAGATGATAGACAACACACCAGTCATCTTTGATAAACCCTAAAAATTTTGTATGATTATAAATACGAGTCTTAAAGTCGGTAATAAGGATTGGAGAATTGGAGGTCTTGTGCGGATCGTAGAGTCTAGGGGTTGAGGAAGAATTGTGATGACTTAAATTACAAAATTGACCATAATATATATATATATATATTGTAAGCCCCTGTTTTTTTCAAAAATATTAAAATTAGAATTTTTCACAATTTTCTGGAATTTTCTGGGAATTTTCTGAAATTAAAATCAGGGTTTTGAATTATTACATGATTTTTAATTGATAATAAACAACATTAAAATATTATGAAAATAATATTTTTGGGTGTAAAATAAAAAACTGGACTTAGGGTAATTTTTGTGGATTTTTCTGGGCCTCAGACCTATTTTTAAATACCTCAAAACTATTTTTATTAATTAATTAATTAATTAAACTATTTATATTTATTATTATTATTTTTATTTTATTTTTATTTTTCTCTTTTTCTCTTGGGCCGACCCGGCCCAAACCGGCCCAACCAGCCATCCGGCCCAGCCCAATTCCCTATCGGGTCGGGCCGGGTCCACCCGCCGCCCGACCCGCTACCCGCAGACCCGCCAACCCATTTTCTCCTCCCCCTCCGCACGACCCGCTCCGCCGGCTGTTTCTTCCGCCGCCTCGCCGGCCACGTAGCCGCGCCGCCCGCTCCGCACGTCCCCGCACCCGTCGGCCCCTCCTCCGCCTCGCCAGGAGCCACGACCCCGCCGCCTGCCTATAAAACCCTCCCCTCCGTTCTCCTCCCCCGACCCAGCAATCCCCTCCGACCACCACGCCGCTCCGGCCTCGCCTGACCGCCGCCGCCCTGAGCCGCCGGCGCCGCCACCCTGCCCATCCGTTCTCCTCCCCGGCTCCTCCTTCCTCTCCTTCCTCCGCCCACCTCCCGTCGACTACGGCTCCCCGACGAAGGACACAGCAGCAGCAGCAGCAGCGTTGGCAGCCGCCTCCGCCGGACTCCGACGCCGCCCCGCCCGCCAGCGCCTCCGCCTCGCCCCGGCGAGCCGTCCAGCCCCCCTCCGGTGCTCCTCCGGCCGGGCCCCGCCGCATCCTCGCCGGAATCCCCTGAAACCCTAACCCTAATCCCCTTTTCTCCGTGTCGTGTCGGACACGACACGGACACGGAAATTTCCGGTCTTTCGAGCCTCGTTCAGGTACTCGTATCTTGCACCCTGTATCTCCGTTTTCAATTCCGCAAATTGCGTTGGGAAGCCTGTATGACCCTCTCGGTGTCCGGACAAACTGTTCGGGACATCGCGTCCTGTGGTGATCGCACACCGCGATCCAAAAACAGGAAAAACCAGACCCTGTTTCACCCCGGAACTGAGTGCGCCCCGCCAAACGGGACGACTTGGTCGCGTGCGGTCTTCACAGATACGTACGCATCGTTGATACGGACGTGTGAGTCTTCGTGGAAGCTGATTCGGGTGTGCGTGCACACCGGAATCAACGCGTATCCGCGGACATCGCCCCGTATCCTCCTTTTCTGCAATTTACCCTAACTTCGTGCACACTCGTCAGATCGAGACGAAACTTGTGCCAACGGACTCGTAGCGATACGCTGGTCCTGTGGGTCAAGTTTGGTTCGATTCTGAGAACGTTGACGAAATCGCGTGTCGTGGGCCCCACGGGCCCCGCTCGACGGGCGATTTTGTGTTCGGCTCATCGGAATCCAAATCTGGAAGTTCCGTTGGGTTCGTATCAGCGTTCCTGACCTGTTGACACTAAGTTTGGTGAATTTGGAGACCTTTGACCCGGACACGTTTTTCGGTGCAAAGCGGGCCCACCGGCGGACCCCGTTTTGACCCGAAACTGCCGTTTTTGCCCTTGTCTCCAAATTGGACCCAAGGACAGGCGTTTCTAGCTATTTGACATCTTCTGAGCATGATGGTAATGTCTATTTCAGCTTTTGGACTCATCTCTGGACTTTTCCCCCAAGAACCAATTTAATCAGATCCAAACAACAGGCAAGTACCTGCACTTCAAGTTTATTCTTTATATTGTGATAATTAATTCCTTGCTCTACTAGCATTATTGGATGATTACACGTAGTGTTAGAACACTGGATTTTCATGTCTTGAATACTGGAGTTCATGTCTTGTTTTCATGTCGGGTGGGAGAATACTAAGGAGGCATGTAGTTTACCCTTTCCTCTGGATTGTCTAATAGCTGTTGGTACACGACTGTCCATCAGCCGGATCTCGATTATATTGTCTAATAGCCGTTTATGACGGCCGGATTAGCCTTATAAACTCCTACATGCCAACTATGTATTCTAAAAACAAACACAAGTTCACACAGATAGTTCTGGTCATGTTATATTTCTTGCTGGCTATTGTAGTTTCATTTCCTGTTTCATTTATTTCTGTTTCTCATATTCTTGTTTACAGCTAACTCTGAGATAATAATGTTCTGCTAATGCTGTTTCTCAACATGATATCCAATATTTAATTGTCATAAAATATTCAGTTTAATCTTGTTGTGCACTGTGTACTTTGCTCCTTTCCTGACTGGATCTGTTGTTTAGGCGATGATGAGAACCTTGCCCCCACCTATTATGGCCCCTATGAGGCAGCAGGTGATACAGTTGCAGAGCCAGTTCCCGCACAGGAAGCTACTCCTGCTGAGTAGTTAGCAGTAGTTATCTTAGTTTTGCTCTTTATCTTAGCAATCGGGTTTGTCCCCGATTTCATTCTGATTCCTGTACTAAAATATTTGAATCTGTTGTCACATTTATTTCAGTTGCAATCTTAAGTTTCATTTCTCATTATTATCTTGCCTATGTTATTTGTGAATGAGCTAGTTAGTAAATCTGGATTTGACCTAGACAGCGTACTACCGCCGATTCTGCGGCGTAGGCTGGACGTACCCACGCACTCGTGCCCGAATTTCCGGGTGCGGGTCGTGACACGTTTTTATGGTGGCCCATGCAGGTCAAACGACTAAATTGTTCGGTTTCAACTTAGGGACCGAACAGGCCTGCAATAAGATTGAGGATTCTAGGAAAAGCTCATTCACAGTATAGGGTCCTGATTTCAATTCTTAATATCACTTCTGATCAATTTTTCCTATCGCCCTTGATTTCCAAGTAATCTATTCTGAACTCCCTATCCCTTCATCTTTCAGAATGGTCCAGACAAGGAACACAGTAGGAGGCACATCAGAACCAGCTGAGCAGAATGTGCCCGAAACTCTTGCACTCCCGCCGCCTCCATCTGTTCTGGCAGTTACTCTGGATGGGGCACAGCTACTCGGAGTATTCCAGGGACTAGTGGAATCCCAGAAAGAACAGACTGCACTTCTGCGGACCAGCCTCTCAGAAGCTATTAAGTCCCAGGAGTCGCCACTCAAGAGGCCAGGGAGTGCCAAAGACTTCAAAAACCTCAGACCCTTGGAATTCTACGGAACTGAGGGCATTCTCTATGCCGATGAGTGGATAGAGAACGTCGAGAGACTCCTGAAGACTGCTCGGGTTCCTGATGATCTTAAAGTGGAGTCTGCAAGCCTGCAACTGTTCGATATAGCTCGGACCTGGTTTAGAGACGAACCTCAACTATCTGCTCCTGACCTCACCTGGGAGGACTTCAAGAGTCTGTTCAAGGAAAAATTCTACCCCGAAGTGGCTCGGGAAGCTCTCGAAAGTCAATTCGAGAGACTGGAACAAGGTAACCTATCTGTAGATGAGTATACTGCTGAATTTAGCAGGTTAAGCCACTTTGCGGAGTACATGGTTCGTACCCCGGAGGACAGAGCCCGTAGATTCAAGAAGGGGCTATCCCCGGATATTCGCCTTGCTGTCACCACCAGCCGAGCTCGCACCTACGAGGAAATCTTGAGCGTGGCACAAGGCGTTGAGAGAGACATGGGGCATAAGCTAAAGCGAGAAAGAGATACCGAAAATACGGGACCCAACAAACGCCCTTTTCAACAACAACAGCAGAGGGCCCCGCAACAAGCTCAGCGTCCTCTCCCTCGAGCTCCAGCACCCCAACCCCAGGCCCAGGGACAGAACCAACAAGCTGCTGCTTGTAACTATTGTCATAGACCAGGCCATACTTGGCAAGTTTGCAGAAAGAGGCTAGGTGTTTGTCTACTTTGTGGCTCAGCAGCACATCAAGTGAGGGACTGTCCCGCTGCTCAAGGACGCGGACAGGCTTACGTAATGACCGTGGAGAACGCGCAAACTCTGGAAGCAGCTAATGCGCGTAAGTGATTCGTAGATATCTTTTCTAGTATTGTTTTCGTGCCTATTGGTTCGTGACCTCAGCCCCAACCTAGTAATTTTGAACTTGCTAAATACCTGGTATGCTTTTAAATTTGATAACTGTTTTAGAGGATTTTGCTATTGTGCTTATTTTGTGTTATTTTGTGAACTTCAATAATTTGCACCTCCTTTTCATCATCATCTAGCGCACTTAATTTTGCTGAACTTGACTTATGCTGCTATTTTATAGCCTAGTTTTGCAAGCTTACCCTTTATCGGGCTTGTTCATGACACATGTATTATTGAGGCATGATCAACCCCACTAATACAAGTGTCTACTCAGAATCAGTGTACTACGGTCTGATCAACCTTAGTGCATTTTGATTCGCACTTCGCATGACTACTTATGTGGATTGAGGTATAGTCGACTAGTCTACTTGCCCCCTAAATACGTCCGAGCATATCGTTTCAGCATTACCAGAATAGAACCTCGATCCTTAACCGCCTGACAATTCCCATTAGAATTCCTGAAAAACGCCTTGATCCCTATACCTCTGTTCTACCACCTCGCCCTTAAACTCTTTATTATTGATCCTCGTCTTTCCCTATTTCGGAAAGACAAAAACTTGTGGTTGGTATAAGTTGATTTGTAGTGCTAGACATACCCTCAGATCGGACGAATTGATGATAACCCTTTATGACTAAGACAAGACCCTAGGTGCTGTGTTTTGTGTTGCAGGCTTAAGATTCAATACCCTGATTTATTAAGTTGAGACCTAGCTTTACTAGTTGTACAGCCTTAGAGGATATGGGTAAAATTATAAGTTGGGTAGCGACCGCAATGTCCACCTGAGAGAAACCCGTTAGACTACAATCAAGTGAGTTTGGACAGAGAGAACCCTGCCATAATTTAAATTTCGAGGACAAAATTTTATAAGTTGGGTAGATTGTAAGCCCCTGTTTTTTTCAAAAATATTAAAATTAGGATTTTTCACAATTTTCTGGAATTTTCTGGGAATTTTCTGAAATTAAAATCAGGGTTTTGAATTATTACATAATTTTTAATTGATAATAAACAACATTAAAATATTATGAAAATAATATTTTTGGGTGTAAAATGAAAAACTGGACTTAGGATAATTTTTCTGGATTTTTCTGGGCCTCAGACCTATTTTTAAATACCTCAAAACTATTTTTATTAATTAATTAATTAATTAAACTATTTATATTTATTATTATTTTTTTTATTTTATTTTTATTTTTCTCTTTTTCTCTTGGGCCGACCCGGCCCAAACCGGCCCAACCAGCCATCCGGCCCAGCCCAATTCCCTATCGGGTCGGGCCGGGTCCACCCGCCGCCCGACCCGCTACTCGCAGACCCGCCAACCCATTTTCTCCTCCCCCTCCGCACGACCCGCTCCGCCGGCCGTTTCTTCCGCCGCCTCGCCGGCCACGTAGCCGCGCCGCCCGCTCCGCACGTCCCCGCACCCGTCGGCCCCTCCTCCGCCTCGCCCGGAGCCACGACCCCGCCGCCTGCCTATAAAACCCTCCCCTCCGTTCTCCTCCCCCGACCCAGCAATCCCCTCCGACCACCACGCCGCTCCGGCCTCGCCTGACCGCCGCCGCCCTGAGCCGCCGGCGCCGCCACCCTGCCCATCCGTTCTCCTCCCCGGCTCCTCCTTCCTCTCCTTCCTCCGCCCACCTCCCGTCGACTACGGCTCCCCGACGAAGGACACAGCAGCAGCAGCAGCAGCGTTGGCAGCCGCCTCCGCCGGACTCCGGCGCCGCCCCGCCCGCCAGCGCCTCCGCCTCGCCCCGACGAGCCGTCCAGCCCCCCTCCGGTGCTCCTCCGGCCGGGCCCCGCCGCATCCTCGCCGGAATCCTGAAACCCTAACCCTAATCCCCTTTTCTTCGTGTCGTGTCGGACACGACACGGACACGGAAATTTCCGGTCTTTCGAGCCTCGTTCAGGTACTCGTATCTTGCACCCTGTATCTCCGTTTTCAATTCCGCAAATTGCGTTGGGAAGCCTGTATGACCCTCTCGGTGTCCTGACAAACTGTTCGGGACATCGCGTCCTGTGGTGATCGCACACCGCGATCCAAAAACAGGAAAAACCAGACACTGTTTCACCCCGGAACTGAGTGCGCCCCGCCAAACGGGACGACTTGGTCGCGTGCGGTCTTCACAGATACGTACGCATCGTCGATACGGACGTGTGAGTCTTCGTGGAAGCTGATTCGGGTGTGCGTGCACACCGGAATCAACGCGTATCCGCGGACATCGCCCCGTATCCGCCTTTTCTGTAATTCACCCTAACTTCGTGCACACTCGTCAGATCGAGACGAAACTTGCGCCAACGGACTCGTAGCGATACGCTGGTCCTGTGGGTCAAGTTTGGTACGATTCTGAGAACGTTGACGAAATCGCGTGTCGTGGGCCCCACGGGCCCCGCTCGACGGGCGATTTTGTGTTCGGCTCATCGGAATCCAAATCTGGAAGTTCCGTTGGGTTCGTATCAGCGTTCCTGACCTGTTGACACTAAGTTTGGTGAATTTGGAGACCTTTGACCCGGACACGTTTTTCGGTGCAAAGCGGGCCCACCGGCGGACCCCATTTTGACCCGAAACTGCCGTTTTTGCCCTTGTCTCCAAATTGGACCCAAGGACAGGCGTTTCTAGCTATTTGACATCTTCTGAGCATGATGGTAATATCTATTTCAGCTTTTGGACTCATCTCTGGACTTTTCCCCCAAGAACCAATTTAATCAGATCCAAACAACAGGCAAGTACCTGCACTTCAAGTTTATTCTTTATATTGTGATAATTAATTCCTTGCTCTACTAGCATCATTGGATGATTACACGTAGTGTTAGAACACTGGATTTTCATGTCTTGAATACTGGAGTTCATGTCTTGTTTTCGTGTCGGGTGGGAGAATACTAAGGAGGCATGTAGTTTACCCTTTCCTCTGGATTATCTAATAGCTGTTGGTACACGACTGTCCATCAGCCGGATCTCGATTATATTGTCTAATAGCCGTTTATGACGGTCGGATTAGCCTTATAAACCCCTACATGCCAACTATGTATTCTAAAAATAAACACAAGTTCACACAGATAGTTCTGGTCATGTTATATTTCTTGCTGGCTATTGTAGTTTCATTTCCTGTTTCATTTATTTCTGTTTCTCATATTCTTGTTTACAGCTAACTCTGAGATAATAATGTTTTGCTAATGCTCTTTCTCAACATGATATCCAATATTTAATTGTCATAAAATATTCAGTTTAATCTTGTTGTGCACTGTGTACTTTGCTCCTTTCCTGACTGGATCTGTTGTTTAGGCGATGATGAGAACCTTGCCCCCACCTATTATGGCCCATATGAGGCAGCAGGTGATACAGTTGCAGAGCCAGTTCCCGCACAGGAAGCTACTCCTGCTGAGTAGTTAGCAGTAGTTATCTTAGTTTTGCTCTTTATCTTAGCAATCGGGTTTGTCCCCAATTTCATTCTGATTCCTGTACTAAAATATTTGAATCTGTTGTCACATTTATTTCAGTTGCAATCTTAAGTTTCATTTCTCATTATTATCTTGCCTATGTTATTTGTGAATGAGCTAGTTAGTAAATCTGGATTTGACCTAGACAGCGTACTACCGCCGATTCTGCGGCGTAGGCTGGACGTACCCACGCACTCGTGCCCGAATTTTCAGGTGCGGGTCGTGACATATATATATATATATATATATATATATATATATATATATATATATAAAACTATTTTTTGAGGTCCCGAAAAATTGGATGCCCTGTTCGGCCGCACCTTTTGCACGGCCCCAAGGCCAGCCCTGCGCGTACAACACGGGGTCCGGCCGGCAGTTCGTGCTGCGGCGGCGGCAGATGCGGGTCGAGACAGAGGGCGTGGGAGCAGGTGGCGAGGGACTACAAGGACCTGCGTGGGAGAAGGCGGCGTTGGAGCAGACGACAAGGATAAAATGGTAATGTAGTGGAGTGTGTTTAGAATTTTTGTTTAAATTAGTTAAATTTGGGTGTGTTTAGCATTTGGGGTGTGTTAAGTAGAGGGTGGGGTGTGTTTAGCCCGACCCAATTTTATTTCCAAAAATTAAGAATACCAGGATAATCAAAATTTGGTTCGGTTGGTTTGGTTATGGACCATTTCGGTCGAATTTGGTTTTGCTTATTCCGTTCAGTTTTAGAAATGATAATAAAACTGAAAATAAAAATAAAAGGGAGAAAAGGGAGGAAAAAAAACCAAAAGACAAAAAAAAAAAAATCTTAAATTTTAAAAAAAAACCCAAAAAACATTCTTAAAAAAGTGAAAAAAAAAGATTGACAAACAAAAAAACCCCAAAATGAAAAAGAACACAAATAGAAATAGCTGGTAAAAAACTTAAAAACGAAAAAGGATAAAAAATGAAAAAAAAAAAACAAGAAAAAGAAAAAAAAGAAAAAAAATGTATAGAAAAAAAAAATAAAAAAAATGTCCGGACAAAAAAATATATGGCTTAGTTACAACTTGATACCCTCAACAATTTTAGTTTTTCAACTTGATATTCTAAACTTTGGTATTTATCAACTTGACATCCTAAAAAACAAATATGATGAAACTACCCTCCTCTCCAGCAACCACCCCCAATCCCACCTCTCTCTCCGGTAGCACACCCCCTCACCCGTCTCCCCTCTCTCGCCAGCGCATGGCAGCGACAACGTACGACATCGAAGAGAGGGGGAGGGGCAGGGGTAGTTTCGTCATATTTATTTTTAGGATATCAACTAGATATCTATCAAAGTTGTTAAAAAACTGAAATAGTTAAGGATATTTTGGATGCTAGATAGTCCGAAACACACACCTTCATCACCATCGCAAAGCATAATATTGTGGCACATATGCACTTGCCACTTGGGCACAGACCGAGAGAACGACCGTGCGCCACGTGTTGCCTCTTCGTTGGTTGATTTATTTTTCCTAAGCTAGCAGGGGACTGTTTTTTTACCAGAATTAGTCCCCAAAAAAGAATAAAAAAGAATAATGCTAGGTTTACAACCTAATGCTTACAACCCTTTTACAACCTCCTCCCCTACTCTGACAGGTGGGCCCCACCCAGTCCCACTTGTCAGTGACCTTGGTTGTAAGAGGGTTGTAAGCATTTGGTTGTAATTGTAGCATTACTCTTCAGATTAAGGAGTGCTAGTAGAATTACATGGAAATGAAATACTTTGGGCATCACTTTCGAAGTTTCCCAGCAACTCAGGTGGGAAAATAAAATAAAATTGGACACTCAAATTGACCAATTTTGGTAACTCAGTCAGTCCATAGTTCCTGGAAGAGCTGGGTGTGGCTCTTGACAGTTGCCTTTAGCTACAACTTCTACTTCTTGGCCACCAAGCTATCCTCAGTCTTACTATGACCACAAGTACATCATCAAATTAGTCACATGTTTGTTTCTAATACAAATTGGAGCCTGCATATGCACCTTCCTCAATAGAATTTTACTATATAAAGG
This sequence comes from Iris macrosiphon, assembly GCA_036927795.1. NCBI lineage: Eukaryota > Viridiplantae > Streptophyta > Magnoliopsida > Asparagales > Iridaceae > Iris > Iris macrosiphon. Next base: position 146,569,334 of record JAYESA010000017.1, on the reverse strand, counting down.
CTTAAAGCCTATGCAGCCAGCAACCAAATTAAAACCAGAGTAGAAGTACTAGAAAAGACTTGGCGAAAAAAATGGGTATGAAGTATTCATGCTTCAAGCCAGTCAGTAAGGTTGAGCCAGTGGCATCAGCAGCAGCAGCAGCAGCAGCAGCAGCAGCAGGTGCAGAAGAGAGAGTGGTGGTGCAGAAGGGAGAGGATGCAGCCATGGTGGTGGTGCATCACTTCCCATTCCACTCGAGACCAGGGCTCCTCTAGTCCAAGCACAGATCTCTCGTGTCATCTATGTCAGTAGATTAGCATAGATTGAGATTGTTGCAAAAAATTCATGAGTGATTGAGATTGTTGTTAATAATATGTTCAGTTATTGATTTTGTCACTCCAATGTGGAATTGGAAACACTGATAATGCTATCTTACATAAGTTTTCCTTCTAATGTGTGTTAAGAAAAAAGAAAAAGAAAAACACTGATGCCGGTGTTACCGGTCTCTTGGGAAGTCGTGTACGAAGTACTGTGCCTAAGAGATTATTGAGGTCTATGCGCAGACTTGTTCTCGAATTCTCCTAGAAGTAAAAATTATGTGTTACGGATTTCTCATCACTTCACATAGCTTCGAGAGTGTGATCCGAACTTAGTTTTGTCCAACGGAAAATTGAAATAAAATCTTGGAGAGACAAAAATGGAAGACTTTTTGAATTTTAGAAGTAAGGAGATGATCATCTTTTTGTTTTTGTTCCACGTACTAACTATCAAAACCTATGTGAATATATAGGCTTATTGGATTTTAATAGGAATCAATCAGAATAGTGGCTGTTAATGAAACCATTTAAGGCCATATATAAAAGTAGTTAAAGCTGGGGAATAAATTCCCAACGTTCAGATTAAAAAACGGGTAAAATAAAGGACCGAAGGACTAATGAAGAGCAAAAAAATTCTTTTAGGGTCTCAATCTGGATCCGGTAGTGAAATTTAAATCGACATTCAGCGTCCCCAAACATGAGTGCGTAGTCGCACAAGACGATGTCGCACGCGTGTGTCTCACAAGTCTAGCCCACACCCAGTCACAAGTAAGCAAGAAAGAAAAAGTATTATATGGACAAGTGAGTTTCATTTTCCAACGTCAGACTAAAAGAGAGAGTTTGATTTTTTTTTCAAATAAAAGGTATACAAACAATATGTTGAATATTTCTTGATTAGAATGACCTGCTAAGTAAGTAAGTATTTCTTGATTAGAATTATATCAACTAAGAATGAAATACTTTGGCGTCACTTTGGAAGTTTCCCAACAACTCAGGTAGGAAAGAAGAAAAATTGGACACTCAAATTGACCAATTTTGATAACTCAAATCAGTCCATTGTTCCTGGAAGAGCTAGGTCCCTCTCGGTGAAGCCAAGGTGTGGCTCTTAACAATTGACTTCAACTACAACTACTTCTTGGCCACCAAGAAATCCTCAGTCTTACTATGAGACAAAGTAAATCATCAAAACAATCATGTTTCAAATCCAGATTGGGGCCTGCATATGCACCTTCCTCGATGGAACTTGCTATAAAAAAGAAGAAGTAAATGTTGGGAAGCAGTGATCCAAATCAAAGTTGGTTCATGAAGGATGATACAAATCAAAGTTGGTCCACGAAGGATGATACTGGATTGGGTCCGTACGTCTTAAAAGAAAGGCTAATTGCAACTTGATACCTTCAACTATCCATGTTTATCAACTTGATACTCTAAACTATTTTAATTGCACCACCCCCCCCCCCCCCCCCTCCCCCCCACCCCCCCGACTGTCCCCTCCCGCCACCCCCATTCTTTCTCCGTCGCGTGTGCTCTGCCGCTGCCCGCGCTGCCATGGGTATTTTCGATTTTTTTTTTATGGTATGAAGTTGAAAATATTCAATAGTTGATGGTATCAAGTTGGTAATTAAAAAAGTTTATGGTATCAAGTTAAAAAAATATGGATTGTCGAGGGTATCAAGTTGAAATTTAGCTTAATTTTTTTTTTTTTTTATGTAAGACCTGAACCAATCTTAATTGTCTATACCTCATGATCCCACTTCCAAAATGAAGTGGGACTAAATTATCAACTCTATTGTGTCCACAACCTTTGAGCGCTCAAACCGAAAACGAGATACAATCCAACAAATTCCAACTTAACTCGTATTCACTAGTCGAGCAACCAAGGAGATTCAACATATTTTCATCTCGATCCGTTAAACCACATAACCAAACCGACACGTTCGTCCACACTATCATCGTGTGCCAATTATAACGTCTTGGCCCACTTTAGGTGTGTCGGACCCATATTTGAAGCAAATTCGTGTATCTGCCTCCAACATTAGGTATGATCCGTCTTCCTGTAGATGTCTGACACCTAGACCACCTTATGAAGGATGTACTAACCATAACGCCTTGCTCCACCTTTAGCGTGTTGGACCCATATATGAAGCAAATTCGTATAGCGGCCTCCAACACTTTATGCCACACAAAAAAGAGCAATCCGAATTGAGACACTATATATTGTACGAGTACAATCCATACTACTTGGAAGAGAACCAACTTTTTGAAACCTCCTCCCCTCCATCTTCTTGGATCCGAGATAGTCCAACACCCTCACACACTGTCATAATCATCGCAAAGCATAATGTTGTGGCACAGATCTCCGAGTTTCTAATTTCAGATTAGGGAGTGCTAGTAGAATTATATCCGCTAAACATAGTAAACTAAGGTTGTCTTTGATTGAATTTTTGTTTTTCCATGAAAGAAATTTCCATTACAATTTTTTTTATCAATAATTGTAGTGTTTGATAGCTTATATTTTCTATAGAATTATTTTACAAAACCATTATTTTCTATATTCTCCTTCAAATTGATGGAAAATAAAACTTGTCCAAACCATAAAAAATATATGATTTTCAATGTAAAATAACTATAACCATGGAAAATAATGACAATCAATCACCCTAATTAAATTTTCCATGAAGAAAATTTCAAATTCCCATAGAATATTTTCTTAGTAAAATAATTCCGTCGAATTAATTTATTTTCAACATAGTTTTTCACATTGTAATCAAACGCCCCCTAATTGGAGATGGAAATGGAATACTTTGCCATCACTTTGGAAGCTTCCCAGCAACTCAGGTGGGAAAAACAAATTTTACACACTCAAGTTGACCAATTTTGATAACTCAGTCAGTCCATAGTTCCTGGAAGAGCAGGGTGTGTGTGGCTCTTGACAGTTGCTTTTAAGCTACAACTTCTACTTCTTGGCCACCAAGCTATCCTCAGTCTTACTATGACCACAAGTAGAAGTGCATATGCATCTTCCTCAATAGAATTTCACTATATAAAGGCTTAAAGCATATGCAGTCAGCAACCAAATTAGAACCAAAGTAGAAGTGCTAGAAACGACTCAGCAAAAAAAAAAAATATATGGGTACGAAGTATTCATGCTTCAAGCCAGTCAGTAAGGTTGAGCCAGAGGCATCAGCAGCAGCAAGTGCAGAAGAGAGAGCGGTTGCCAACACGAAGCCATGTAACCAGAAGCAGAGGGGAGAGGATGCAGCCATGGTGGTGGTGCATCACTTCCCATTCCACTCGAGACCAGGGCTCCTCTAGTCCAAGCAAGCAGATCTATGTGTCATCTATGTTAGTAGAGTAGCATAGATTGAGATTGTTGTAGAAATTTCATGAGTGATTCAGATTGTGGTTAATTAATACGTTCAGTTATTGATTTTGTCACTCCAATGTGGGATTGGAAACACGGATAATGCTATACTTACATAAGTTTTCCTTCTAATATGTTGAATATTTCTTGATTCAACTGACTCATGCCAAGTAAGTAAGTAGATAGATTTTTTTTTTTTTTTTTATAATAATTTCATAACTGACAAAAATAAAACAAATGAACTCCAACCATTACGGAGGATCGGATAATTGTCTGAGTTAACTTTCTTAGATCCAATTTTGTCATTAAAATATGTTACTAAAAATTAGATATTAAATCTAGTATTCTTATACAAAATAATCCGAAGTACTTTGGCGTCACTTTGGAAGTTTCCCAACAACTCAGGTTGGAAAGAAAAACTAAACTGGATACTCAAATTGACCATTTTTTATAAATCTATTAGTCCATTGCTTCTGGAAGAGCTAGGTCCCTCTCAGTGAAGCCAGGTGTGGCTCTTAGCAATTGACTTCAACTAATACTACTTCTTGGCCGCCAATTTGGCCACCAATTAATCCTTAGGTCCCTCTCAGTGAAGCCAGGTGTGGCTCTTGACAATCGACTTCAACTACTACTCCTTGGCCACCAAGAAATCCTGAGTCTTACTATGAGACAAAGTAAATCATCAAACTAATCTTGTTTCAAATCCAGATTTGGGCCTGGATATGCACCTTCTCCAATGGAACTTGCTATACAAAAAAGTAAATGTTGGGAGCGGTGTGATACAATTCGGAGTTGGCCCCATGAAGTATCATCGTTTAATTTTTTTTTTTTTTTTTATGTAAGATCTGAATCAATTTTAATTATCTACATCTCATAATCCTACTTTCTATTCTATGTAGGACTAAATTATCAACTATATTCTCTCCACCACCTTTGAGCGCTCAATTGGAAACGAGATATAATCCAACAATCATCACCTTAGCTCGTGTTCATTAGCCGAGCAACCAAGGAGATCCAACATATTCTCATCTCGATTCGCTAGACTACAGAACCAAACTGATCACACGTTCATCCACGCTATGATTGTGTGTCAACCATAACGTCTTGCTCCACCTTGGACGTAATGGACCCATATTTAAAGCCAATTCGTGTAGTTGCATCCAACATTAGATCTCATCCGCCTTCCAGCGGACGTTTGACACCCAGACCACCTTATGAATGATGCTCCATGCTCTCCATCTTGAGAAGAGAGTCTGTATAATCCGATTATACACATGAACTGGGTTCTGATACCACTTGTAGGAGACGCAGCGTGATCCGTACCGGAGTTGGCCCATTAGGTGTGATATTGGACTGAGTCCATATGCTTTAAAATAGAATTTCCATATAAGGCCTGAACCAATTAATTCCATTTATCTACATCTCATGATCCCACTTTCTACCGATGTTGGACTAAATTATCAGCTCCATTGTCACCACCTTTGAGTGCTCAACCATAAACGGGATACAATCCACCAGTAAATCCCTTGCCTTATGCAACAAAATGGGTATGAAGTATTATTATTCATGCTTCAAGCCAATTGGAAGGATTGAGCCAGTCAGTGGCATCAGCACCAGCATCAGCATCAGGTGCAGAAGAGAGAATGATTCCCAACTCGAAGCTGAGGGGAGAGTGCATCACTTCCCATTCCACTCGGTACCAGGACTTTGTTGGGGTCCAGTCTGAATTTGGTGAATTTTGGAGCCCAAATATGGTCAAAGATTTGATTTGATATAATTTAAAAATCTACATTAAATGTAAGATTTGATTAGATTTCAAATTTGTATCAAATATTTAATTTGACCATATTTGAACGTCCATAATTGGTGTTGGGCTATTTTAGGTCGAATATGATTCTTATTTTACGGTTTTCTATTTAGAAAATTCTATTATGATCTAAAATAGGATTTATTTTATCCTATAAATATAGGAGGCACAAAGAATAGCACAAGTTGGAGATTCATGGTGCTCGTCCACAGAAAATCTAAGAGAAAGTCCGTACTTTGCTCTTAGGGCTTCGCCATCCAAGACAAAAGGAAGAAAGAGATCGGATCGAGGAGTCGTCGCCTTCGCTCAGGGAGATTGCTACGGGTTGGTGAGTGATTTCAATTGTAATCTTTCTTTTCTTCTTGAGTGTGACGAGGGAGTTGAATCTATTAGGGCAAAGGGTTCAACATTGATTTTGCCAATATTGTAATTTTACTTGAGTTATAAATGTTGAGATTTGTCCAGATGACGTAGCCACCGCCATATACTTGTCTCTATCTGTGCTTGGTGTTCGTTAGACAGAGGTTGGTTATCTCATGTGGGTTGGCCTAAAGTTTTTGCTACGGGCACTCTCAGACACGGTGTCAGAACGCTTGCAGTGCTTGTCCGATTCCCAACATCTGGTATCAGAGCTACTGGTTTTGGTTCTGGCAACTATGTCTACGGAGCAGATGAACACTCGTATGATCACCCTCACAGGGGAAAATTGGGTGATTTGGAAGCCAATGATGGATGATCTACTCTGGTATAAGTACTTGCATGGTCCGTTGGAGGGCGACAACGCTAAGCCATCGAACAAAGCTGCTGAAGACTGGAAACGACTGAATTAGAAGGCCGTTGGATTCATCCGCCAATGGCTGGACGACTAGGTATTTCACCACGTGTCCATGGAGAGTTCGTTAAAAGCATTGTAGGAGAAGCTGCATTCGCTGTACGAAAGGAAGACGGTTGACAATAAGCTGATTCGCCAACTCGTCAACTCGAAGTAAACGGAGGGTGCCCCGGTGGCACAATATCTGAACGTGGTTCAGGGTATTATCAATCAGCTGTCTGCAATGAAGATGGTGATTGATGACGAGCTTCAGGACCTTTTGCTTTTGAGTTCTCTGCCGGAAAGTTGGGAGATATTGCTGGTGTCGGTAAGCAACTCCGCGCCGGGTGGAGTTGTCACGATGAAGGCAGTCAAAAGCAGCTTGTTGAACAAGGAGATCCGGCGTAAGCAAGTGGAATCATCATAGGAGTCCGCTCTGGTGGCTTCTTACGGAAGGGAAGACCCAAGTCACAGACGAGGACATGGGAGTTTTCGGGATCTTGCGACCGTGGACCGCAAGGAGGGCTGCTATCACTATGGCGAAATGTGTCATATCAAGAGGAACTGCATGAAGCTCAAAGCTAAGAAGGGCAAAGGCAAGGATGATCAGGAGGATCTCATGTCTATGGGAGATCTCATCATTACAGCAACTGACACAGAGGAATATTGTGGCATGTGTATGATGGCGATTAGGTCATGGACACGGGGGCGTCGTATCACGCCACTCTATATAGGAGGATCTTCACGTCATACCATCGCGGCAAGTTTGGACGTGTGAAGATGGGCAACAAGTGTCACGCCCCGATCTCCCGCTGGAATCGGCCGTCCCCGCTAGGCCTTACGAATCACCACGCCAGAGCTCCCGCGGGACGATCGTTTCCATCGGGACGTGATGCCGCGCGAGCCTGGAGTTGCGCTCGCACAAGGCAAATACCTGAACGGCCGTTGATAACTAGTTCACCAGTTTGAATGGATAAACAAGCTCTCTTTATTTATAATGAATGAGGTTACAAGCGGCGTTAGACCGAGATTATAAGTCGCTCAAACTCTCCCTCTCTCTAAGAATAAAGACGTGCCAAGCGGCTTACAACTTGGGATGATACATAGGCGATGTTCTAACATTATGTTATGTATATGTGCTTTGGCTCCGGATGCAACACTTCAAGGCTCCAGAGTGAACTCTACGCCTTAGCGCGCACGAGGGAACATTCCGCACCGAACGAGGTTCTTCCGCACCCTGCAAGCAATCTGGTGGGTTATCAGTACATGAATGCACTAGTGGGAAGACTTCTCGCCCGCTCGACAAATCTGACACGTTATATTAGTTCCGTGCACCAACTATTAAGTTATCTTGCTATTCTTGCCTTAGGACCAATTTCATGCATAAGATACAAAGCCTATCTCGTGTGGCAGTGCGCCGTGCGATATACAAGAAATACGGAGATACTTACCAACTTACCATTTGTCCTTCCCTGTCTAAGTATAAAACCAAGTTAAGCCAAGCACGAACTATATATATATATATATATATATATATATATATATATATATATATATATATATATATATATATATATATATAAATTCCAATGGTTGCATAACGAACACATGTATTCTTACGAGCGTATTTCTAAATCAGGTGCACGATGTACACAATTTATGATACTCATATTACTTTGTGACTTAGGTTATGCAGATTACTCAGATGTCTTATACTCATTTTTTACCGGCATGTTATACTTGCATATGCATGATATACTCAGACTACTCAAATATGATTCAAGCTTCAGACTACTTGGTCCAATTAACAATCTGCACACATAGTGCGTCGTACATCCGTTACTTGCCACAAGTTCCTATGAGCCCATACGCGGGTTGCCACCACGTATGAAATATACTAAATGATATACAACTGGTCTTAAGACCTTACGAGCCTCCATGGACAAGGTATAGTCTCGGCACGGGAATGGAATGCAACGCAGGTAGTGTAGCGCCCCGTTCTCCCTGTGCGGAGAGCGCGACTAAGAAACACAAGTCGGTATCGTTCGATCGGGATAGATTGAATTAAGAACTTGTTCTCGTTATGGATTTATTTCTTCGGAATCGATTTCCATATTCAGTGGACCGTGCCCCCGGGATCGACTTAGCGGCAGAGTCAGGAGGGACCTCTCTGCTGCTATCTTTTATTGCCTCAGTTTTCTATGTCGCTTGTTACTTTCGTGCTTTGAGTTGGTTTTGGGATTTGCTTGTTTTCCTTGAACGGTTTCGATGGTTTTCATTGATTTCGTTCATTGAACTGCACTTCAATTTCGAGATTGAAAAAGTGAAAGAGTTATTGATCGAGCTGTTCGTAATGCAGGTGAACGAGCAGTAGACGGCTTACGAGCGGAGTCGTGAAGCGCCTCTTTCCTTCTCCCTTTCAATAATCTAAGTGAGTGGCTACCAACCCGATTAGCTAGCCCTGCTTTCAGTCTTCACATCTAATAAATCTGCATTCTTCTTTGCCCCGATCAAACGATACCAAGTAATAACTAAAAGATACCAAGATAAAAAGGAAGTAGACTTGGTTCAATATGCTTGTCAATAACTTCATGAACGGATACTGAACTGCATGCTTGTTCGTTTGGGAATAAAATACGAATTACTTGTCTTGTACTCTTGTTGCCTCAAATTGCACTCTTGTTGCCTCAACTGCAATAAATTATTACTTGTATATTGTTCGATCATGGACAACTTGTGCACAGGGTAACGGTCTTGCGGACGATGCTGGGGCACTGGCATCGATCCGGTCCGGGCGAGACCTATTGTTTAGTCTCTTGTTCTTGGCGGAATGGCTTGTAACGCCCCTTGTACTTTCGTTGCATACCATTCTTGTCAAAGACTATCGTCCATTATGGCAACCAAGCCAGTGATCATCTTGTATATTTAAACCTGTTGCAAACTAACTTGTGTCTTCGTGGCAGGGAAGGCATGGTAAGTATTGTGCAGGTAATTCAGACGGGCAGGTAAAATCCACCGAATGATGGCACGTTCATTTCAGTAAATTCTATATGCTGCTTACTTGTAAATGAACTAAGGCAAGATAGAAACCCACAAAATATGCATGCTTCATTAAAACAACGTGTTGATTGGTATAGTTCGGTTAGCTCGCCTTCACCAGTATGTTTCGACATGCTGACCCTCGTTGAAACAGGTTCTCCGCACCAAGGCGAACCGAGCGAGGAGCCGAAGTCGTCTTCCTGATCCAGTCCAGCTGTTGGCGCATCTTCACCGCGCCCCTTGAAGCATTTTGAAGTCAGAAGCTTGCAACTCTTCATACACAAATGCAACTTCGTGGCAAAGCCGTCCTCCAGCCCGAAGGTCTTTATCATTTTGAGTTTATAAAAGGATATAATGTACATGACTGCTATCTCATTTTGGGTCAACACTTTTGTAAGTCCGTGCGGCATATTAGCTGACTCGTTCAGGAGTTTGTAATAGATGTTCATTATCAATAAAGAGAACTTTTTCATGTTTCAAATATGTGTTTCAATTTATCTGCGTACTCTGAATATGTGCTTGCTATGCAAATCATTAAAGCCTTGTGCGGGCGCAACCCCAGGCCCGCACGGCGGTCACGATTCGGGGGACGCCTCAACGATTCTACGGAATCGGGTCATGACAGGTAGCAAGCCTCGCTACACGCCTTCCCGTCCAAAGCAAACGACTATATGAAATGTTCCTGACCGGTTCGGATCGGCCTGATTCTACGGAATCGGGTCGTGACAGGTAGCAAGCCTCTCTACACGCCTTCCCGTCCAAAGCAAACGACTATATGAAATGTTCCTGACCGGTTCGGATCGGCCCCGGCGCGACCAGCGTACCGTCCGCAGGAACCATAAGCCTGTACACAGGTTGTCCATGACCATGTACCATCAATACTAAACTTTCATTATATGCAACATCTTAAGACCTTGAATGAATATAGCTACTTGACACAGTGATTATGCATTTTACTCGTTCAGAGATCTCATGATCTGGTGTATTCCATTCCATGCATTATTTACGCTGCCGTCTTACCACTTATTGCAGTTTCCGTTTTGGGAGTTGCCTTGGCGACCCAACGGTCCCGAAGACTTTCCATGTTTCTATTGTTTGGCTTAGAACGACTATTTTGATAGTCTTCTGCCATAGGTAAGTTAACCAGAATCTATGTTGTGCATCTGTACCGAGGCCGTATCTATGTGATGAGCATTTCAAGACATATGGAGCAATGTACTTCAAAGAACATATAAGGAACAAAAGCAACACTACCAAGTGAAATTATAAGCACCGTAAAGCGAACCTACCATTTCGTTCAACCGATCTACTTCTATGTTCTATACAAAGATATATCAGATGGAATTATTTTCTTAGCTAAATGTGTTGAATTATTTATTAGCATGCAAGGGGTGATTCGTCTAGCGACTAGCATATATCAACCATATTTTAAGTGTGCAGGCTAAGCAAATACAAGTTCATCGTAGCCACCCACCTTAGCGATAATTTGTCTCGGTCGAGAGATACTCCGAGCGAGCCTCTGAAAGTCAAAGTCTGAACTCCTGAAGGGCCAAGTCTGGCAATCCTTTGCCTCAAGCAAGTCTTCTCGCTGAGCAAACCGGGTTGGGTCATCGCACTTGTGTCGTTTGAATTGGCTATCCGCATAGATGCGGAGCGGGTCGTTACATTATACACCACTCAAAACAAGTCTCGTCCTCGAGACTTCCTGAGCGCAAATTATTCTATCGCACACTATCGAATCTAACTCAAGCATATCAATTTATATCATTAGATCCGTTCGAACACAATTTTCTACTCGCTTCTCATTCCGTGTCACATGCGTGCGGGGTCTGCCTCATTGAATGACTCTATCATTCAATCCAACTTCTGTCTCGGTCTATACTGCGACTTAGCGCGGAACATATATCTCTTAACGCAGAATAGGTTATAATCCATCATAAATAATAATCTTTGGTTGAGGCAATCTTACTTCAGTGGCTATACTCATCCATGCGAATCCGAACATTTTTATTTGCAGCTGCATTCGAGTTATGCATATCGCTAAGTCTGGATCGTACCCATATTCAAGGCGTCCCCCAAATATGTGTGTTTCAACCAAGCTTAGTGACATCTAAGTCGGACAAGCTACTCATAAAAATCTTTCGAATCGCCGATTGCTTCGCTACTCGAATAACCAAACTCTGGTTTATTTTAGTTATCGTCAACTCCAATCTCATCCAAATTCAGGTATTGCATTACTAGAAACACGCCTTTTCTAAGCAATAATTTAATTTGTTATGCCAATTTATCTCGAATATCGCCAATTCCAATCCTTAGAGTTCCGTCCGACAATTGTCTAATACCGTCTTATTCCTCACCGTCGCACAACTTATTCAACCAAATTAATTATCACTCAAGTTATATCTTCTATTGTGTTCGTTTCAATGCCAACGTCGCTAGCATACACTTCCAGTTCCAAGTCCTAACTATAAGTCTCGTTGTCCCAGTTCTATCGTTTTCCCGAGCGATACTCTGAAGTCAGCCACTCTAGTTTAACTCAAGGTATAGGGTCGTCTGCCTAGCCACTAGGTCATCTCACAAGGTCTAGGTACATTTTAAGTTCACAATTCTTATCGAGCAAATTTGTTGCACGATACTCGCTCCAAATTCCTAAGGTCAAACCATTATTCTTTCGTACGGGGTATTCTACCCAAGCTCGTTTCACTCAAATTTCTAAACACCGAGCACGGATCATTCTATCCACATCAACACATTCATTTGCACAGGATCCAGGTTCGTTAGCAAAACTGTTCCTAAGACACGTTCGTTCAATCAAATCTATGATATATCCACGTCGCAGGTCAAACACATCGATGTAGTCTATCTCCTCTATTACGTTTGATAGAATCCACCTATACATTCTTTTCTAAGCCTGGAACACCAAGTCACGATCCCATTCTAAATCATCGATGTATATCATAAACTCTAAGTCGTCCAACACGATCTACGTATCCGTTCATGAAACCATCCAGCATATCTTACTTCACGTTCTAGACTAACTCCTCATCAAAAAATACTTAGATTCATTTGTATCCTGAAACTCGTCTTATCGTGTCGAACCACAAGTCAAGTCGATCCTTTAATTATCACGCTCCGGTCTCCCGCAAGTTCAATCATCCCCGTTGGATATGAAATTACCACGCCAACGCTCCCGCAGGATAACCTTCCTAATCCGGACGTGACGAATGTACGAGCATAGAGTTACGCTCGCACAAGACAAGAACGTCTAATAATATGGTAATCACCGAAACGATCGAGACACCTTATCATTTTACTTTACTCCATCCAAGTTATATATACTTATCCATCAAGTCATGTTTGTTCATGCCGTGATTATAATTCGTCTAGCAAAATCATCCAACTTCAACGTTTCCGTTTGATAAATCCATAGTCTACTTCTAAAAAATTTCAAACAACTAAGTTTTAAATCCCAAACCCAAGTCTACTAACTTTCGATGCGTTACATTTTATCGAGTTCGTTTGTAAAATCTTCGAACATGTCCCTGCAAGTTCGATCATCCCCCCCCGGACGTAAAATCATCATGCCAGCGCCCTCGCGGAATAATCGATCTCGTCTGGACCTGATGTCGAGTGTTACCTTTGAACTCGACTCAAGATCGTTCGTCCTAGTCAAGATTAAATCCATTATAGCCTACCTTAATCATTGAACCAAGATTTTCTAACTTGCATCAATCCATGCTATCTTCCAACCATTGATATGATATAAAGTCTCCCAAATATGAAACTGTAGCATTCGTACTCAGACCAAACTCTATCGAGCGATATTCTACTCAAATCCAAATTTTCCACGCGCGCTATCATTCGTTTGCGCCATATTCCTATTGCACTAACTCCGATCGCATCCCCGATTATTCTATTTCAACTCAAGTTTTAATTCATTTGATTCAATTCAAAATCGCTCGTACGATCCACTAAGTTTTTCCGACCATGATATCAATTCCAAGTACTCTTTATTCGTATTCGATGTAAGCCTTATCCCATGTTCAACTCATTATAACTTGTTCGAATCAAATCATGCATGATTCCTTCAAATTCGCTTACTTGCTAGGCATTATTTATACTAACGCTTCGCACAATTATGTCGTTCGCTGCTAGACCCGTTTAATACTCCAAAACCCACGATTCGTTCGAACATTTCTAAGTCGACCAATACACCACTCAGGATTCGAGCTATACTATATGAATCTTTATAGCTTATTTGTATTCTTAATTCGCTTACTCGATCCTGAGACCAGGGCTCCTCTAGTCCAAGCAAGCAGATCTATGTGTCATCTATGTTAGTAGAGTAGCACAGATTGAGATTGTTGTAGAAATTTCATGAGTGATTGAGATTGTTGTTAATTAATATGTTCAGTTATTGATTTTGTCACTCCAATGTGGGATTGGAAACACGGATAATGCTATACTTACATAAGTTTTCCTTCTAATGTGTTGAATATTTCTTCATTCGACTGACTCATGCCAAGTGAGTAAGTAGATAGATTATTTTTTTATAATAATTTCATAACTGAAAAATATAAAACAAATGAACTCCATCCATTGCGGAGGATCGGGTAATTGTCTGAGTTAACTTTCTTAATCCAATTTCGTCACTAAAATGTGTTACTAAAAATTAGATCTTAAATCTGGTATCCTCATACAAAATAATCCGAAATACTTTGGCGTCACTTTGGAAGTTTTCCAACAACTCAGGTTGGAAAGAAAAACTAAACTGGATACTCAAATTGACCATTTTTGATAAATCTATCAGTACATTGCTTCTGGAAGAGCTAGGTCCCTCTCAGTGAAGCCAGGTGTGGCTCTTAGCAATTGACTTCAACTAATACTACTTCTTGGCCGCCAATTTGGCCACCAATAAATCCTTAGGTCCCTCTCAGTGAAGCCAGGTGTGGCTCTTGACAATCGACTTCAACTACTACTCCTTGGCCACCAAGAAATCCTCAGTCTTACTATGAGACAAAGTAAATCATCAAACCAATCATGTTTCAAATCCAGATTTGTGCCTGCATATGCACCTTCCTTAATGGAACTTGCTATAAAAAAAGAAGAAGTAAATGTTGGAAACGCAGTGTGATACAAATCAAAGTTGGCCCATGAAGTATGATGGTACGTTTTTATTTTATTTTATTTTATGTAAGACCTGAATCAATTCCAATTATCTACACCTCATGGTTCCACTTCCTATTCCATGTAGGACTAAATTATCAACTATATTCTCTCCACCACATTTGAGCGCTCAATTGAAAACGAGATACAATCCAACAATCATCACCTTAGCTCGTGTTCTTTAGCCGAGCAACCAAAGAGATCCAACATATTCTCATCTCGGTACGCTAGACTACAGAACCAAACTGATCACACGTTCATCCACGCTATGATTGTATGCCAACCATAACGTCTTGCTCCACCTTGGACGTAATGGACCCATATTTGAAGCCAATTCGTATAGCTGCATCCAACATTAGGTTTGATCCGCCTTCCTGCGGATGTTTGACACCCAGACCACCTTATGAATGATGTTCCATGCTCTCCATCTTGAGAAGAGAGTCTGTATAATCCGATTATACACATGAACTGGGTTCTGATACCACTTGTTGGAAATGCAGTGTGATCTGCACCGGAATTGGCCCATTAGGTGTGATATTGGACTTAGCCCATATGCTTTAAAATAGAATTTTCATGTAAGGCCTGAACCAATTAATTCCATTTATCTACATCTCATGACCCCACTTTCTACCAATGTTGGACTAAATTATAAGCTTCATTGTCATCACCTTTGAGTGCTCAACCATAAGCGGGATACAATCCAACAGTAAATCCCTTGCCATATGCAACAAAATGGGTATGAAGTATTATTATTCATGCTTCAAGCCAATTGGAAGGATTGAGCCAGTCAGAGGCATCAACATCAACATCAGCATCAGGTGCAGAAGAGAGAATGATTCCCAACTCGAAGCTGAGGGGAGAGTGCATCACTTCCCATTCCACTCGGGACCAGGGCTTTGTTGGGGTCTAGTCTGAATTTGGTGAATTTTGGAGCCCAAATATGGTCAAGATTTGATTTGATATAATTTAAAAATCTACATTAAATGTAAGATTTAATTTGATTTCAAATTTGTATCAAATATTTAATTTGACCATATTTGAACGTCCATAATTGGTGTTGGGTTATTTTAGGTCGAATATGATTCTTATTTTACGGTTTTCTATTTAAAAAATTCTATTATGACTTAAAATAGATTTTTTTTATCCTATAAATATAGGAGGCACAAAGAATAGCACAAGTTGGAGATTCGGGGTGCTCGTTCACATAAAATCTAAGAGAAAGTCCGTGATTTGCTCTTAGGGCTTCGCCATATAAGACAAAAGGAAGAAAAAGATCTGATCGAGGAGTCGTCGTCTTCGCTCAGGAAAATTGCTACGGATTGGTGAGTGATTTCAATTATAATCTTTCTTTTCTTCTTGAGTGTGACGATGGGGTTAAATCTATTAGGGCAAAAGGTTCAACATTGGTCTGCCAATATTGTAATTTCACCTGAGTTATAAAGGTTAAGATTTGTCCAGGTGACGTAGTCACCGCCATGTACTTGTCTTTATCTGTGCTTGGTGTTCGTTAGACAGGGGTTGGTTATCTCATGTGGGTTGGCCTAAAGTTTTTGCTGCGGGCACTCTCAGACACGGTGTCAAAACGCTTGCAGTGCGTGTCCGATTCCTAACATCTGGTATCAGAGCTGCTGGTTTTGATTCTGGCAACTATGTCTACGGAGCAGATGAACACTCGTATGATCACCCTCACAGGAGAAAATTAGGCGATTTGGAAGCTAATGATGGATGATCTTCTCTGGTGTAAGTACTTGCATGGTCCGTTGGAGGGCGACAACGTTAAACCATCGGACAAAGCTGCTGAAGACTGAAAACGACTGGATCAGAAGGCCGTTGGATTCATCCGCCAATGGCTGACGACTCGGTGTTTCACCACGTGTCCATGGAGAGTTCGGCAAAAGCATTGTAGGAGAAGTTGCATTCGTTGTACGAAAGGAAGACGACTGGCAACAAGGTATTTCTGATTCGCCAACTCGTCAACTCGAAGTACATGGAGGGTGCTCCGGTGGCACAATATTTGAACGTGATTCAGGGTATTATCAATCAGTTGTCTGCAATGAAGATAGTGATTGATGACGAGCTTCAGGCCCTTTTTCTTTTGAGTTCTCTGCCGGAAAGCTTGGAGATGTTGGTGGTGTCGGTGAGCAACTCCGCGCCGGGTGGAGTTGTTATGATGAAGGCAGTCAAAAGCAGCTTGTTGAACGAGGAGATCCGGCGTAAGCAGGTGGAATCGTCATAGGAGTCCGCTCTGGTAGCTTCTTACGGGAAGGGAAGACCCAAGTCACAGGCGAGGACATGGAGAGTTCTCGGGATCTTGCGACTGTGGACCGCAAGGAGGGCTGCTATCACTGTGGCAAAATGGGTCATATCAAGAGGAACTGCATGAAAGTCAAAGCTAAGAAGGCCAAAGGCAAGGATGATCAGGAGGATCTCACGGCTATGGGAGATCTCATCATTGTAGCAACCGACGCAGAGGAACATTGTGGCATGTGTCATGATGGCGATTGGGTCATGGACACAGGGGCGTCGTATCACGCCACTCCATATAGGAGGATCTTCACGTCATACCACCGCGGCAAGTTTGGACGTGTGAAGATGGGCAGCAAGTGTCATGCCTCGATCTCCCGCTGGAATCGGCCGTCCCCGCTAGGCCTTACGAATCACCGTGCCAGAGCTCCCGCGGGACGATCGTTTCCATCGGGACGTGATGCCCGCGAGCCTGGAGTTGCGCTCGCGCAAGGCAAATACCTGAACGGCCATTGATAACTAGTTCACCAAGTCAATATAGCGGAAACATAGAATAACACAAGTTTGAATGCATAAACAAGCTCTCTTTATTTATAATGAATGAGGTTACAAGCGGCGCTAGGCCGAGATTACAAGTCGCTCAAGCTCTCTCTCTCTCTCTCTCTCTCTCTCTCTCTCTCTCTAAGAATAAAGACGTGCCAAGCGGCTTACAACTTGGGATGATACATAGGCGATGTTCCAACATTATGTTATGTATATGTGCTTCGGCTCCGAATGCAACACTCCAAGGCTCCAGAGTGAACTCTACGCCTTAGCGCGCACGAGGGGACATTCCGCACCGAACGGGGTTCTTCCGCACCCTACAAGCAATCTGGTGGGTTATCAGTACGTGAATGCACTGGTGGGGAGACTTCTCGCCCACTCGACAAATCCAACACGTTATATTAGTTCTGTGCACCAACTATTAAGTTGTCTTGCTATTCTTGCCTTAGGACCAATTTTATGCATAAGATACAAAGCCTATCTCGTGTGGCAGTGCGCCGTGCGATATACAAGAAATACAATGATGCTTACCAACTTACCATTTGTCCTTCCCTGTCTAGGTATAAAACCAAGTTAAGCCAAACACGAACATATATATATATATATATATATATATATATATATATATATATATATATATATATATATATAAAGAGAGAGAGAGAGAGAGAGAGAGAGAGAGATCCCAACGGTCACATAACGTACACATGTATTCTTACGAGCGTATTTCTAAATCAGGTGCACGATGTATACAATTTATGAAACTCATATTACTTTGTGACTTAGGTTATGCAGATTACTCAGATGTCTTATACTCAATTTTCACCGGCATGTTATACTTGCGTATGCATGATATACTCAGACTACTCAAATATGTTTCAAGCTTCAGACTACTTGGTCCAACTAACAATCTGTACGCATAGTGCGCCGTACATCCATTACTTGCCACAAGTTTCTATGAGCCCATACGCGGGTTACCGTCACGTATGAAATATACTAAATGATACACAACTGGCCTTATGACCTTACGAGCCGCCATGGACAAGTTATAGTCTCGACACGGGAATGGAATACAACGCGGGTAGCGAGCCTCGCTACACGCCTTTCCGTCTAACGCAAACGACTATATGAAATGTTCCTGACCGGTTCGGATCGGTCCCAGCGCGACCAACGTACCATCCGCAGGAACCATAAGCCTGTGCACAGGTTGTCCATGACCATATACCATCAACACTAAACTTTTATTATATGCAACATCTTAAGACCTTGAATAAACATAGCTACTTGACACAGTAATTATGCACTCTACTCGTTCAGAGATCTCATGATCTGGTGTGTTCCATTCCATGCATTATTTACGTTGCCGTCTTACTACTTATTGCAATTTTCGTTTTGGAGTTGCCTTGGCGATCCAACGGTCCCGAAGACTTTTCATGTTTCTATTGTTTAGCTTGGAACGACTATTTTAATAGTCTTCTACCGTAGGTAAGTAACCAAAATCTATGTTGTGCTTCTGTACCGAGGTCGTATCTATGTGATGAGCATTTTCAGACATATGGAGCAATGTACTTCAAAGAACATATAAGGAACAAAAGCAACACTTCGAGGTAAAATTATAAGCAATGTAAAGCGAGCCTACCATTCCGTTCAACCGTTCTACTTTCATGTTCTATACAAAAATATATCATATGAGATTATTCCCTTAGCTAGATGTGTTGAATTCTTTATTAGCATGCAAGGGGTGATTCGTCCAGCGACTAGCATATATCAACCATATTTAAGTGTGCTGGCTACGCAAAGACAAGTCATCGTAGCCACCCACCTTAGAGATAATTTGCCTCGGTCGAGCGATACTCCGAGCGAGCCTCTGAAAGTCTAAGTCTGAACTCCTGAAGGGCCAAGTCTGGTAATCATTTGCCTCAAGCAAGTCTTCTCGCTGAGCAAAGCGGGTCGGGTCATCGCACTTGTGCCGTTTGAATCGGCTATCCGCATAGATGTGGAGCGGGTCGTTACAACAAGGAAACGGCTGCATTTGTAGGCATCCGTGATGTGCACTTGACAACGGAGCTTGGTAAGTTGTTTCTATCCGTGAGTGTGATGGCATAAGCCTGCCTTGTTGTGCCTTAACGTAAGTCACACGCTCATTTTACGTAAAATTTTATTCTCTAAAAAAAAAAAAAAAAAAACCCACAAATCTTGCCCAGTCCATTACATTTTCACGTTACAATCATAAACAGAGGGGAAAAAAATCCAATGATCGCAATCAATTGGTCGAAAGTAAGTAGAATCAGAGAAGGCCTATGGAATGGGAAGTGCGGAGTTACTTTAGCTGCTGCTTCTCCTTTCCTGATCTCTGCCCAATCTTTACTTCCAACGGTTTAGAGGACCGGACCTTTTCGTCGCCTTCTGCTTCTTTCGTCGGGAAAACTTTTCCGGATTCATTCTCGTCCTGATCCACCATTACATTTCGAATATATTGTTATCATTATATTATTTTATCATTATAATAAAAAAGGAAAACGATAGTTTTTATCGACCCTTAGTAAGAGCCGACAGAGCTTCCAACAGCCTATGATTGCAAAGGAAAAGTCCTTATTCAAGACAATCAGCAGTCTTTTTTGAAATAATTATCAGTCCAAAATATCTTTTAGTGCCCAAAATGCTAATTATATTTGTAATGGCAATTGGAATGATATTAACTCCTATTTCACAAAAGGATCCGGACTGAAATCTTTGGATCGATCTTATCCCAATCTGGTTTGTACACGTATCATATCTATCAAAATGGCAAGGCAAACAAGAGTCGCTAAAGCCCATATTTGCTATTATTTACTCTCGATTTGACGTAAAAAAAATATAACGAAAAAAAAAAACACCGAACGAATTGGAATCCAATCTTGAAAAGTCTTCACTATTGAATTGGAGAATTACAGCCTCTACAGACTTTTCACTTTTCCAAAACGGATTATCATACCTACTTGGAAGAAAACTGATTAGAGACTCTCGAAGAACAAGAAAACAACAAGAATAATTATCCAAACTTGTATTTTCTTCGAAGTAGACGTCAATTCTCTTTTCTCACTTCAAAAGTTATAAAGCTTTGAGAAATCTCTTCTGATGATCTCCTGCTGATGGATTAGGGCTAAAAATATCCATATATAGTCCCCTCAATCCCACAACAAATCTGGACCGTCCACACGATTCAACGGTGTCGATAAAACAACAATAACTCGTCTCAGTCTGACCACTAAATTCGGACCAAACTTGGTCACCATAATGCCAAAGAGTTCTTTCTGAAAAAGGACGTACTGGGATCGAACTCGGCATGACCGAATTCGGATTGAACTCAGTTTAGTCTAGACAGATTCTCAAACTTCATTTTGAATTTTGCTTCACAACACCTTCAGCTTTCCGAACTTCTCCGACACATGATGACTCTCGTCCCACTCCGAAATATTTTTCACATAGATTGAAAATCCTACCAAACTCGAACAATAGCTATATAAATATTTAACCTTAACATCATCGTAACTATAATTTGATGCAGCATACATTTAACCGGATTTTATAAGAAAACTATATTACAGTATGAATTCATCCCCGAGCAGCCCAGCATATTTATGGTGGAGAACACAAATTAAATTTGAAAAGTCTAATGATAATTTCATTCTTCGAGGAGTGAGGCCGAGTATATGTGCCTGATGTTGTTGCATTTCAAGTTTCGCAATCCTCGTTTTTATATATTTTTTATATATAACGGACGTGACGTTCGAGATTTTAAGCACGCTGTATTGTATTCCGTTATTTTTTTGACCCAAGCTTTCATGGCTCGATTTATATATCTTTTTTCATCAAACCATGGTTTTATATCTCTTTTCGATAACCACAAAAGTCATTCGAACTTGGTCTCAGTTTTGATAACAAATTTCAATACTGACAGAAGTAAAAACAAAGCAAAATCAGCACAATAGGAAGTGATCTTGACAACAAATAACATGGTCTCAACTGCCTAATACTAGAACGAGGGAGAGAAAACTTTCATTAAGCTAAATCGATAGAAGTGGTCAAAATTTAAATTTTAGACCAATTTTACGCATTTAGTTGAAAATTTTGCAGACAATATTTACTGTAATTTGACATGAACAGTAATTCATGTCTACTTGGCATGGGAGTATTTTTTTTTTCTCGGAAGTAGAGCGCGAAAGTGGAAAATCTTCATTCTCACTTCGCACGTTTGGTTGAAGGACCACTTCCTCTCTATTCTGACGAAAAGAAAATTTATCATTTATGTCACTTCAAAAAAAAGTTACACTTTTTCACTCACTTCAACAATCAACGAAACACCAAATTTTAGGATTTTTCACTTTTAATATCTACTTCTTCAAATCACTTCATTGCAATGTGTATGCAATTTTTTTAAAAAATTTCACCTCGTTTCATTTCGTTGAACCAAACAGTCCAAGAAAAACCCAATTGCATTGAAATAACCCAAATGTATATTCTATTACCCCCTCCCCCATTTATATTTTAATTAGTAGTACCCCTCATTCCTTAATAATGATTATATGTAATTTGTGTTCCCTCCCTCCCAAAAAAAAACCTAAATTTTGAGAAATATGGAAGGGGTGTACCACTAATTAATTTTATCATTCTTGTTATTCTGGTACAAATCCAACCCATTCTATATTTATTTATTATTATTATTATTTATTTTGGACCTCAAGATTGAATTATGATCAGAAAAATCTCGGTAGAAATCATTGAAAGTTTTATTGACTATCAGAAAAATCTACGTAGCCAAACATGCCTTAGCTCCCCAGAACTCATCGGTGTGCATATCCCAAGTAACAAAAACGATTAGTTAGCATCACTTGTACAAGTATTACAATTATAAAAAAAAGTGTTTTTACTGACACAAATACTATGAGACTCAATAACAGACAGCAATATATGGACACGACCCCATATTTGGTGTGTGATACTGACGTAACACGATACGGACACATGACATCGCGTTTGGAGTGTTCGGTTCAGTAGACAAGACAAACCTCAGCATTTGATGATCTGACCAGCCATGGTCGACATAACTTCATGTTGGAAATAGTTTAATGGCTAAATTACAACTTGATACCCTCAATTATTTCAATTGTTCAATTTGATATCATGAACTTTGATAGGTGCTAACTTAATACTCTTCCTCAACTAATATTTTCAACTTGACACTCTCCGTCACTCACCATTAAATTTTTTGTTAAAAAAAAAAAAAAAAAAAAAAGACCAAAATACCCTCCACCATTTTCTTCCAACACCCCCTCCCCCTGCCGGCCGTCCCCCACTCCGTCGGCCGCGCCCCCTTGGCTTCCCCCCCCCCCCCCCCCACCTCCTCTCCCGTAGCTTCACACGAGCCGCTGCGTGCTGCCCCGCGAGCCGTCCTGAGCTGCTCCACGTGTTGCTGCTGCCGGAGAAGACAAGGGGGAGGGGGCTGCCGGAGAAGAGGGAGGGAGGGGGAGGAGAGAGAATTGGAGTTATTTTTGACATTTGTCATTTTAGATTAACACCGGTTGACAGAAATTTGGGAGAGGGTATTAAGTTAGCACATATCAAAGTTTAGGGTATCAGATTGAACATTTGGTATAGTTGAGGGTATCAAGTTGTAATTTAGTCTAGTTTAATTATTGAATGAATATTTTAATGGTTGTGTCTCTTTGGAAAAAAAAATATTACGTTTATTTCTATTTGTGTCTCTTCGTCATTTGTAAAAAGAATCATGTAAGTGTTTGGGTCATTTATTCATTCATTTGTACATTCAAGCATCAAGTCCAAGAGATATAGAGAGACAACCATTATTGCTTCGTCAGTTCTTGCGATGTGAAGTGCTGCTATCAGAGGAGGAATATCTTTGTATCCTGGAAGACTAGTGCCATTAAATCGTAAACATTTGTGCGAGACGAATATTGTCTTAAAAATATTGAACCAATTTTAAGCTCTTCTCTCAGTACTAATACTAACTCAAACGTATAGTTCAAAATCTCGCGATAAATTGAATAGTTGAGAAAGTAAGTTCCAACTACTACTATTTCGAAAACATTTGAAAATGCTTACTAATAAACAGGACAACCGAAGATTGAAGCTAAACTTCCTTAGTCCTTACCAAGTAAAAAAAGTTAAAAGAGTAATGCTAGTAACTCTGCACTTACTCCTCCTTTCAAGTTTCAAGAAAAAATGATATTTCTTTCTAATATGTTGGTAAGTGTTTGGAAATCTAATGCAAAATCCCTTTCTCTTGTGATTCAATTTTTCTGTTTACTTTTTGTTCCAAAATTGTATAAAAAGAACTATATTTCTAAATGTGCGCATTCGTGTCTTGTACAAATGCAATTTAAACTTTTATGACATCAGGTCCGATAACGACTTATCGATACAGAAAAATCTGGACGTGATAGTTACAAAACTGAACAACCAGTCCACTAATAACGTTGAACTATTAGTCAGGAGTAACTTCCGATAATAGACAGTTATGAATTCTAACTAGTAACTACAAAGAAACTAGATTCGAGGGTGACCAGCGAGACTACCGCACTAAAAGCCACGGAGCTACCATGGTGCAACCAACGGAACTATATCCACTAGTAAATTCACGTACGTTGCACGTAAAATATTTTTTTTCCTTATAAAATTAATATAAAATTGTTTAAATATTTAAATATATTAAAATTAAGATTTATTATATATATTTTTATATTTTTATTAGAATTTGTTATATATTTGATTATATTTTAATTATAATTAGTTATGGATATATTTCTACTTTTCATAAAGAGTCTTGAATACGTAATATTATCTAATTATAAACAAATATCTCTTGTAACTCATTCTGTTAAGGTGAGAGGTATTCTCTCAGGTCCACTAAGTTAGAATCCTTGTAGTATTTTTTTTATAACAAATTTAATTTTTTTCAACAATTTCTTAGATAATATTAATTTTAAAAAAATTTAATTGATCATAATATGCATAGGGAGTGAGCTGTTTTTAAATCTCATTATACGGACTAACCGCTGAGTAATCGTAAGCGATATGGGACGTATCGTGCCGTGTCGTATGTACGATACTGTGAACTATGCTTTAGATGAAAGTATGCTAAGATATTGTTTGGAAAAAAAAATTGATGAATGCAAATGGCACAAAGGTGCAGCCTAGCAATCCAGCTGTCCACCCTCCTCCGCAAATGCGGGGCCCACGCCGCAATTGGTCAGGGCAGACAGGGCCACGCCCAATCCCTCGTCCACGGCCTCCAGTCCGACCGGACCCTCCAAGCCGACCTGGTCCTAATCTACTCCCGCGCCTCCCTCCCCCACATTTCCCGCCAAGTGTTCGATCGAATTCCCCACCCAGCCCCCCTCTTCTCCTGGAACCTCCTCCTCTCCTCCTACGTCCACTCCCAGCTCCACCGGGAAGCACTCTCGCTCTTCCCCCTCCTCCTCCTCCGCTCCGGGCGCCTCCCCGACCACTTCACCCTCCCTCCGCTCTTCAAAGCGTGCGCCGCCACCAAGAACGTCGCCAACGGACTCGCTCTGCACGCTTGGGCCGCCAAGCTGGGACTCGACAGCCATGTCGTCGTACGGACATCCGTTCTCGACATGTACATCAAGTCCGGGCACGTGCCCGAAGCCTACAGACTCTTCTCCGGACTAGAGGACCCCGTCGTTTGCAACTCGATGATCGCCGGACTTTCCAGGGTCGGGTTGGTCAGCGAGACGCTGGATGTATTCAGAACACTGCAGTGGGAGGTCGGCGAGGCCGACAGAATGGCGTATCCTAGCGTTCTGACCGCCTGCGGCCGCGGTGGCGACTTGAGAAGCGGAATGCAGGTGCATGGCAGGCTGGTCAGGGGGCACGGCCTCGGTGACGACGTCGCCATCGGCAACGCGTTGGTCGACATGTACGCCAAGTGCGGGCGCGCGGACGCCTCGTTTAAGGTCTTCTCGAGGATGGGTGACCGGAACGTCGTGACTTGGTCTGCTATGATATCGTGCTACGGGGTGAATGGGAAGGGGAGGGAGGCTTTGGGACTATATAACGAGATGGCGGAGCAGGGGTTAGGGCCTAACCGTGTCACCTTCACGGCGCTCCTGTCTGGTTGTAGCCACTCGGGGCTCGTCGACGAGGGCCGTGACGTGTTCGACTCGATGACTAGGGTTTACGGGCTGGAGCCGGGCGTCGAGCATTATGCTTGTATGGTGGACCTCCTCGGCCGTGCGGGGTGCATCGGGGAGGCATTGGGGCTGATACAAGCTATGCCGCTGGAGCCTGCAGCGAGCGTGTGGGGAGCGTTGCTCGGTGCCTGTGCGGTACACAGGAACGTGGAGGTCGCGGAGATTGCCGCCGCTAGGCTGTTTGAGTTGGAGCCTGAGAACGCGACTAACTACGTGGCTCTTTGCGGTGTCTATGAGATGATTGGTATGTGGGGTGCTGTGGCTAATTTGAGGGCAAGGATGAGGGACAAGGACATGGTTAAGACTCCAGGATGCAGTTGGATTGACATGAAAGGAAAGGTTCGTGCTTTCTACCAAGGGAATGCTTATTTTCCTGATTGTAGCAGAGTTTGTGAGGCTTTGAATGGCTTATGGAAGATCATGGCGTGGGGGAGCTCAAGAGAGGAAACCATGCTGGGATTTCAATGTCCTGAAAGCTAATATTGTGTCTAACCATGCTGGTTAGGTTCTCTTTGATTCTTTCTTGTTACCATCAACTAGTCTAGTTTTTGAACTTGATATCATAAACTTTGATATGCATCAACTTGATACCTAAACTATAATTTTACAAATTAATATCCTATTGGTGTTAACAGAAAATTGTAAATGACAAAACTATAATTTTACAAATTAATATCTCTCCGGTGCCGACAGCGGCCGTGCAGGTGTGGGGGCGCATGCAGTGGCGGAAGGGGGGGGGGGGGAGGGGGGGGTATTGCCCCGCTCCGCATTGGCACTATGTACAAGAGATATCGGTTTGCTGACTTGAGTGGAAGTCTTCTCGGAGAGTTCCCGATCGAAACACAAGACGATTGATCTAAGTGAGTGGGCATAACTTCATTCTCTGATTCTTGCACGTCATAATAATGAATCTGAGTTTTCTACTGCTTGTTCTAAGAAGATAGTTTCATAAGAAGAATGATAGAACCTGACTCTGCATGCTTAATAAGAGAACTCGTATAGCTTGTCATTGAAACGAATCTGCTTGCCTAACTAGAGAACTTGAATGCTTGTCTAAAAGAGATAAAACCAGTGCCATGCTAGTTAAAGAATAGAATGTTGCATGCTTAGTTACACGGACACCGCTATCGAACGAATCGTTGCCATGCTAATAAACAAGAGTAAAAGAATGTTCATATATTTTCACCGTATGCTAAACAAGAGTAGAACTGCATGCTTAGTTAAAAGAGATAGAGAACTGTTTTCATGCTTGCTTGCTTAAATAGAGATTGTTACATATTTCCATAGAAGTTATTGAAATGCTTGAAAGGTATCAGAGCGATGGCGGCCAGTCTGCATAAAAAATAGAGATGGCAGCCTATCCGCACGGAGACGGAGACAGAGACAGAAGAGAGAAGAGATTGACTATATACTTGTTTATTGAACTGCTGCATAGTAATAGTTTATATGATAGAGCTGCATCGGTCTTTAGACAACTTGTGCACAAGGGTAATCCTACAAACGGTTTCCGGGGCACTGGAGATCGTTCGCCCTGGGGGGTCAGAGGAACACCCTGAGGCAATGAAGTCCTCGCGATCAGGGGGGTGTTCACGTCTATAGAGCATGGGTTTCCCATGAACCATCATGTAGTTAGGTCGCATGCTAGGTTAGCCTTCTTGCATACCTAACTGTTTGATGCAGAGACGAACAGGAAAAGAGAACATTATTCATATATATGCAAATGTTGCTGACTTGTATGTCTGCTGCAGGGATAACCGTTCGGCGAAAGGGTAAGAATTACTGAATAAGTGATATTCATGCTATCGAACATGTTCTCTTATGTTAAACGCTTTCATAGAGAATTTTTGTTTTCGTATATGCTTCTATCTCGTGCCCTCGATAAGATGTTAATTTATTATAAGAGAAAGAGAGATGTGCTAAGAAGATAGTCTACTAGATGAATGCTAGAGTCTTTAGAGAAATAAATATGACTCACGAGACACGCTGTGCACCAGAGATAGTAATTGATCTTGCATATCGTGCATGAACTGCTTGCCTTGCCTTGCCTGCTTGCCTTTATATCGAACATGAACTCTGTTTTCAAAGATGTTTCCAAAAAGAAGTAATATGACTCTGTTCTTGTACTGCATGAAACGAACCTAGGTAAAACTAGAAAGAGCACTAGTAATGTAATATTTTGCCACATGCTCACTTAGTGTTGGTTTCAGTGAATGTTGCTTCTGTTCGTTGATTTTAGACTCACCAGTACTTTCTCCAAAGTGCTCACCCACCAACAGTTTGCTTGTTCGCAGGTGTTGGATCGTCCGAGGAAGCGATAGTCGTGCCTCATCTCCAGGACCCGGAAATCTAGAGTCGATGCCTTGAGCCGTATCGAGATTGCTTTGAGCTGCTTTTGTATAGAGGGACATAATGTATGGAACGATGTTACTGTAATCGAGAGAAAGAGAGCTTGAGCGAACTGTAATCTCGGCCAAGCGCCGCTTGTAACACATCTTGATTATCAATAAAGAGCTTGTTTCCTTATGCCATTGTGTTCTTTACTTTTCTATAATATTGTGTCGCTGCTCCCGTCTTGAATAGCTTACTTGCCCTTGTTCAAGCTTTGGCCTTGTACAAACGCAGCTTAGGCTTGCACAGAATCACGTCCACGCGAGGACGAATCGGTCCCGCAAGGACCCAAGTCGGACGAACTACGCCTTGCGGGACAGGGGCGTGACAGGGGGGATGTGGACAGTGGGGTAGGGGGTTGGGGTGGGAGAGGGAGGGGTACTTTAGGATTTTTTTTATAAATATTTTTAACGGAAAAACTAACAGGCTAACTGAGGGTATCAATTTGAAAATTGTCAATAGTTGATGGTATCAAGTTGATAAATATCAAAGTTTAGGGTATCAAGTTCAAAAACTGAAATAGTTGAGGATATCAAGTTGAAATTAAGCCATGATATTTTTTTAAAAGGTTTTGAAGAGTAAAGTTGAACTTGCATGATAGCAGATTGTGTCTTCATATTCTGAATAATGATGATTCAGTTGGAACCAAAAACTTATACTCAAAACTTCTATTGAGTTTCTTGAATATCAACAATACTTCACATGAACAAATTTGTATGGATATGCTTTGCTTGTAACATTCTATGAATTTACTGTTCCAGATGTCAAGCAAGTTAGCTGCATTAAGCTATGTTTCCATTTCACTTTTTATCATCCAACCTATAGATTGCAGAGGGCTATTAAGTTATAAAGGAGGTAACACTTCACGAAAACTGACCCAGTTAATCGACATCAGATCCTTAGTCGACCTGTACGATTAACCGGACCTGTTAGGGGAGATCCTGTATGGTAGTCAGGGGCGAACCTACATGAAGACGAGTGGGGGCAATTGTCCTGAATTTTTTGCTTAGTTAAATATTTCTGTTCTTTGTAAATTTTCTTCACAATTTTATGTTTTGTCCCCTCCGAAATTTGTAATTTTTAATTTCTATATACAATTTTACATCAGATTTTACTTTTTCCATCGTAATTTTTATTTTTGACAATTTTGATGTAGCAAACTTTATTTAACAAAATTTTGGACTTTCTTTATATTTGAGGTTGACCTCCATCTTTTAAATTTCTGCGTCCGCCCCTGATGGTAGTGGTCAAAACCCATCAAATGGTATAAATCGGCCTTTAAATCCATTTTACAGATGCATTTTATCTGTAAGAATATTAGAACCACATGTTGTTTTAACTTCCTGTATTGGTAACAAATGCGAAAAATCAGAGACTGTAAATGGAAATTGGAAATCTGAACAAACCAATATTCAGGTCTAAAAGAGAATAGAACTAAATGACTACAACTGTGAGGATTTTCCTCACCTAAGTGACAGTCTATAACTATTAAGTAACAAATCATGAAATCTTGACTGCAGCTGCCACCTAATTCTTTTGAGGACCACTTAATCAATGGAGGGATAAGTGGTGTTGGGAAGTCTCTGGCCAGCTATGAAAGATTTGAAGAGAGTAAGAGCTCTTGCTGGCTGTGCGTAGGGCACCATGTGAGCTGCACCCCTTACGGTCGCAAATGTCAGTAGGTTTCCGTACTCAGTTGCCCACCCACCAACCTTCCATCAAAGAAGACAGAGAAGACCATGTGAGCAAACATAAGTAGAACACAAAGTATGAACTGAAAGTCAGATGCATGCAATGAAAATAGTACTAGCTTAGCGCAAAGGGGTAGTATAGAGTAAGGAATAAGTACATTAGAGCATGTGTAGCTATTTTCCGCTTCATGGGAAGGTAGTACAACTTAATCACAAATTTCTCGTAAGAACTGAATAGTTCTAGAATTATCTGAATTTTGTTATTGACCAAATCGTTCGTTATTCAATTTATAAACTTGACCTATTACTCATGAACTGTATGACTATATAACTCCCAGCTTCTGCAAATATTCACATAGTACTTTCCGATTATCGGTTAAGGATATGATCCCTCTTTATTTATTATCATCACATTTGGGTTATACACTAAAATTGGTGTTCCTTCCATGCTCTCTCTCTAAGATCAGATTTAATGAGCACATGCAACAAAGAAGTAAAATATCAGAGTACACATGGAAAGTGATATTAGGGGAAGAGGAAGGAGCTTACCTGGCCTTGGTGGAACCAAGCACTATAAGGAACAGTAGTTCCAAATTTCATCTCATGGGCTAGTTCCCGCACCAGTGTTCGAGAGCCCAAGAGAGGCACCACCGAGTCTTGGTCCCCACTGTTAGTTCAGAAACTCGTGAATCTCCATAGGATTTGAATAACAGAGAAATAGATATATACTAATTGGGTGATTTGAAGTCCTTACCTGAAAACCCAAACTGGTATCCGATGATTAACTATTCTCTTAAGTAAGGGGAGGATGTCGATGTTACCATCAGTGTTACTGTAATTCAGAAAGCTGCCCAACACAATCGGAAAAATGCAATAACATCAATTACTTCATACAATGCATAGCAACAATTACATATTTGTATATATAACATGATCCATAAACTATGATATTTGTCTTATAGAGAAATATAAGGCAAATGCCTTATGGTATATAGAAATAAAATTTTGCAGGAAAAATAAAATCCCAATAATTGATAACACAGTTGAAATTATCTACTGTATGGTACCAATGTGGTGAGTTATGGACTATTCTTATAGAAATATTAAATTTAAACTGATGCTCATTAGGTAATTAAGATAGAGATCAATCATCCGAATGCACGCATATGGTCAAGTACATTTGAGAATATTTTAGTTGGTAGCTATATGTTACTTTGCTACTTCAAGAAGAGTTTGAATGAAGAATTTGTTGTTGTTACATATAGATTCAAATTTTCACTAGTGGTTTATGTATAACAATAAGAGTAAGGGTTGGAATACTAACTCGCTGCACATTGACCAACTGTAAGCCAAATCTGTCCTGTTGGCATGAAGTGCATTCTGCACCTTTGGGAGGTTGAAATAGAAGCGCCTTTCGTACGTCATGCAAACATCAACTCCCACACTAATCTTAGTGGCCTGGCATTTTATTATAAAAGTTCAAAATTACTTACCAAGCGGTGAAGATCATTAAGATTTCAGAGGACAAAATATCTCAAAAAATATCCAATATATATTGATTGAAGAAATGGTTTTGGATTAGATGGAGCACATACAAATTTCCGTAATCTTAGTTCCTGTTCCACCACTGCCGGATAGCATACGTCTAGGATCACATCGTAATTGTTTATGTACTCTCCAACCACACGATTTGCAGCAGAAATTGCATCATTGCATGATTGGGTCACATTGTGAGGGTTACTGAAGACATAATCTTCAAAATCACAATGGTTCATGATGGTCAGGCCTATCTCATCGGAAATCATACCATGTGACCAGAAGAACTCATAAGTTGCTGGGATATCTCTATCGAGCTTTAGAAGTGGATTTCCAATCTATGAGTAACAAAATAAGTCTAATCAGTGACAAAATAACAGAGTAACTGACCTAAAAAGTGATATTAAACATACAGGATGATAGATAGATAGATATACATGTTTGAAGAAAGATAAATATATATTATATGTCGACAAAATTCACAGATGCATAAAATTCTTCTTACAGCGACTCCTTTGATGTGAAACCTGAAACCAGTTGAATGCTTGTTATGATTGAGAAGAGCAATCGCCAGTTGCGGTATGTAGTGCCCTGCAACCAATTGGTTAATTTTTGGAAACCGGTGAAAGAAAAGACTGAGAAAATATACCTGCGTAGCTTTCTCCTGTCAAAAATAACCCCCTAGACTTGAATTCAGGGAACTTATCGTACCATCTCATCAAGAACATATGCATGTCGTCAGCTTCAACAATTGAAAGATAATAGTACCAGTTAGGATGAAGTTCTAAACTCAACGATTTCACTTGTCGAAAGTATGAATATAAAGTATGACACGTGCTTCTCACCAGTTTTTTGATCCCCAGTTGTGTAATCAGAAGAAGTGTTTGAGTATGACCATCCAACTCCAGCAGGAGACTCGACAAAAAGGAGATTTGATACTGTAATTTAAAAAAATTGAACACGATGAGAATTTGCAGCTTTAAAAAAAAAGTAGAAAATAGTGCAAACCATAACATTGAGTGTGTGTGTGTGTGTCTATAAATATCAGGTAATAAGAGGCATCACAATGCCATGAGGCTCCCAATGCAAGGTGTGCTATACACATAATAAAAAGGTAGAAGGACTTAAAATTCAGACAGATGGGAAATGTTTATAGATTGGCCTAGTTTACGTAATAAAGGAACCTTTATTCCATGAATGCTTGTTAATTACAAGGCCTCGACCATCGCCTCTAGGGAAAAATGGACCCAATTCTGTGAATGCTCCCCCTCCCATGGAGGAACAACCAGGACCTGCACACGAGTATAAATGTTAGAACAAATCACAAGAGTCTGTGTTAAGCAAAAGGAAGAATGTATATAGTTCTCATTGCCATAAAAACATAGGGAATTAGAAAATTGGAAGTCTATGTAGAACTTCTGACATCTTAACATCAGCTATGTAAATTTCAACTGCATAGCTAGACTAATGGTCAATTGATAATAGTGTGTAAATTGAATGACATCAAGTGTGAGTGCAAAAATAAATGAAATTAAATATCATACATGTGATCCGGATCTTAAATTTTGAAGTTGAAATTTATTCAAAAAAAGAGAGTTAACTAGTCAAAGGGAAATAGAAAAGACAAGAAAATCAACTAATTGCCAAAACAAGCAAAGTATGTCGTTGTAGGATTTAGAATAAACTCCCCCCTCCCCCCCCAAAAAAAAAGCAATATATTTACAGTAAGTAGAAACAACCAGCTCTTAAGCAAAATAATGACACCATAGTGTGCTACTTAAAGTACCATGTACAGGGAAAACTAGCATATTATGTACCTGAACCCATTTAGCATACCAAAGCAAACAGTGACGTAGTAAGATTGGTTTCAAGCAACAAAAATGATTTACATACATCCAGAAAATATATAAAAGCACCATGTTTCTTCCTTGAAGATAATAGAATTAATTACTAATAGAATTAATTAGCAAGATAATATTCCATCAAATCAAGTCGTCAAGATGGAAATTTCCGTTATCTTTGTGATGTCTTGATTTCCAAGGGACACTTTATTTTGATCTATGCTCAAAATGAATTATATGAATGCTAGGCCAATAGAATGTTAACTAAAAATATTAACTTTAAGATTGCTAACATCAATTGGCTTGTCAAAGTAAAGGGGTTTGGCTTTGTCAATACAGAAACCATCTTCTGCATATGTGAATTAAGCTAAAACATCCACAGAAGAGTTCATATGCATTCAAAGTGGACTTGGTAAAAATTGTAAGGTCACCAGGTCCTGCACAAATAAGGGCTCATCTATGGAACTGCCTTCAGTATTAGCAACATAAGGGAAATGGTGATTGTAAGATATTCACTGCAATCTGTATAGCACACTAATGAAAATGTTTTACCTATAACAGGATGATCCTGTTAACAATAACGTACGGTCTAATAAACTTCTGACGACAGATTTTCCAACGGTTTAAAAACTTGCGAGAATATGACATTTGACTATAAATCTAAAGTTTTAGTGCATTGACAGGGACATGGAATTTTTACAATATTCCTGAGCTGCAAGTCATGCTATAACTAGGATCTACCACATTGTTTTTGTCTTCATCTACAACTTCCTTTGCAGTTTATATATATATATATATATATATATATATATATATATATATATATATATCTCGTGGAAGTTTCAGAGTTGTTTCATTGAGGTTGTCCATGCGGATTGATAGACAGGGGATGGAGGACTACTGGGTCTGGAAGGATATAGAGAAAGTCACTTTCAAGTTTCGGACAATAGTGAATCAGATTAGGACCCTCCATGCGAAGGTTGATTGGGCGGAGGTGGTATGGGAGAAAGGGGTGGAGGCCAAGAATTCATTGTGCCTCTACAAAATGATTAGGAACAGACTCCCTACGAGAGACAGACTTGCTATGTTTGAGATCCACTTTGAGGATATTAAGTGTTGTTTATGTGATAAGACGGATGAATCAAGAGATCATCTTTTTTTTTTCTTGCGACTACGTTTGAGACATATGGAGTGCCCAGAGAACTAGATTCGGGCTCATTGTCGCGCAAAGCCGAGACCTTTCCTCTGTTATAGA
This sequence comes from Iris macrosiphon, assembly GCA_036927795.1. Lineage (NCBI taxonomy): Eukaryota > Viridiplantae > Streptophyta > Magnoliopsida > Asparagales > Iridaceae > Iris > Iris macrosiphon. Next base: position 146,535,140 of record JAYESA010000017.1, on the reverse strand, counting down.
AGAAGCTAAGGCTCAAAAAGACAATGGAGCGAGTGACTACCGTCGTCTACGGCTTAGCTTTGGACCGGTGGTGTGACATGTTTGGCGGGAACGAAATCGACGTATCTTTGAGAGTCTTACCCTCAATAATATAGCTTTACAAAGAAATATACAAGTTGACATAAATATACTAGGCCTCAGATGACCATTTTGTAATCAGGACTAGATGATAGTTGTCATCTTCGTATTTATCTATAAAAATTTACCCTTCTTCGAAATATATATATATATATATATATATATATATATATATATATATATATATATATATTTTACTAAAGTAGAATATTATCTCATTTATTTTCCCTCTCCCAACCAGTAGCAAACAGAACAGCACAGAGAACAAACATTAAAAATATATATATATATATATATATATTAGACACCTAACAGATGATTCCGATCCCCAAGAGAGACACATGCCTGCAACTAGGAAAACACAGGGTATGTCCATGTTCTGTTCCTCCAGCACTCACAAAGCATAACCTAATATTGCAATCCCAAAGCGGCACAAACCCTCCAAACATACCAAAAAAAAAAAAAACTACTACTTTCCAGTTTCAATCACAACAGAACAGAAAGCATTACCATTGCCAATATCAATTAAAAACAAGTACAAAATGTACAGTTACCATAAAATCTAGCACACCAGAAAAACATACTTCATAATCATCATATCATACAGATAAACAAACAACAAGAATAAACACAAGAAATCATTGTGACGGTTTCACTATCCAGTCTATCCAAAAGTAATCCGGGTATTACAAGATGAAGTTCAAGAAAGATATCAATCAATTAAGATATCACTACTTACCAAAACGATACCGTGAACACAGTGACTATGATACATGGATCAAGATGGTAAGGAAAGGTAAGCGGTACCTCCATTGAGCCAGAGAGTGAGGGGCTTCTTGTAAGCAGCATCCCCCTCGGCTTCGACAAAGTAGTAGAAGAGGCTCCTCCCCGCCTTCTCGTCGACATCCACGTACCCGGCGTATTGCCTGAATCCAACCTTAGGCTGGCCAGGCAAGTCCCTCACCAGGTCCTCTTCTGGGTATCCATTACTTCCTCTTGCCACCACCAGGAGGACACCAACCACCACCAATGTCCACTTCTCCCGCCTACCCATCTCTCTTAGCTCGCCTTAAGAAAACAATACAAAGATGCTTCTCTTGATTTCTCTGCTCTCCAACTCTCGGTTCAGTATCCTTAATATTGAACAGAGGAGAGAGAGAATGGGATAGCTGGAAATGCGTGTATATCTCAATTCGGTTATGGAAGAGCACGTGAAGTAATCCTAAGTTAAGCTTGAACTTATGGATCATGAGTCCTAAAAAAAGGATAATCTTAACTACATTATTATATAATAATATAAGGTAAACTAAGTCCTAGAGCTCCCATAATTATTTGGGATTTTTAGTCATCTTAAAGCATTTTTTTGGGAGGCCTTCCTTGCATTGAGTTGCACTCCACTTTATCTACCATAATTCAATTCAAGGTGCACCCCACTGCTTTACCATAATATACAATTTTTTCACTTCCGTCAAAAACTAACGCTCAACTTCGTTGATCGTTAATTTTTGACTGAAATATCCCTTTTCCTCTTCCAGGCTGAGAAGGGGAGCTGGTAATATTGGTAATTTGCTAGGGATATTTTGGTCAAAAATTAGATTTTGACGGAAGTGGGAGGTGTTGTACATTATGGTAAAGCAGTAGGGTGCACATTGAATTATGATAAATAAAGTGGGGATGTAACTCAAATTTCCTCTAAATTATATAACAAGAAGATTTATTCAACAAAAACTAAGTTTCTTAAATTTTATTTTTTTTGCACAAATTTAATCTTATCTACATTTAAATTTTAGTTTTGAAAATATTAAGCTTATCCGAAATCCGAAAGTAAAATTATCCAAATTCAAAATTTATAAATTAGAATTTTTAAATTAAGAATTAAATTTAAAACCTTATCTTTTTACAAAAATTACAAATTTAAGCTCTTATCTTAATCTAAGTCATATGACATGATATAGGTAACGTATTAGTAAATATTGTTTAAAAATAAATTTTAAATAGCTATATTGTGTAACCCATAAATGACTATATTAACTTATCAAGTAATCTTGCTGGTATTTTTGCTAAGTACATATGTACCATGCTATCATATCTTTTGAATAGGGTAATCGATAACTATTTTATCTTCTCTTTTCAATTTGAAAATAAATAGTTTGAATTATCTATTTTTAAGGACTAGAACATAATTAATCTAAGTTGTAGGGACTAGAACACAACTTACTGTGGAGGTGGAGGAAAGTCATGAAAGAGCCGTTAGGATTTGCAGGGAAATAAGGAAGGGTTTAGGGCCACCTCGTGCCTATGTGGCATCCCTCATGGGGGAGGTGGTAACTGTTGAGCATGGCCTCTTGCGTGTGTGCCAGTGTGCTCCTTGGTGTGCTGAGCTAATGATGATATATATTGTGGAGCTTTCACCTTTTGCTTTGCTTATTCTTTCATCCCCTCCTTTTGGCCTTTCTAGAGAGTAGAGACCCACACCTTCCATCCATGGAAATGGATAAGTCTTCTAGAGACTTTAGGTTTAGTCTATTATTAGCATATTAGGGTAACAATAATGCTAAGTTTACTAGCAAATGCTTACAACCCTCTCACCCCCCTCCCCCCCCGGTGGGCCACACCTCCGGTCCCACCTCTCCTCCAATGAACGGCCGCCACATGGCATTCCGGCCACGTGGCGATCACCCGTACAGCCACCGGGTCCCACCTCTCCCCTCTCCTCCAATGGACGGCCGCCACGTGGACGTCATGTTGGCGCCATGTGGCGGTTGTAAGAGAGTTGTAGGCATTTGGTTGTAGTCATAGCATAGTCCTTAGGTTAAACCCTACCCGAAAAAAATTATTGTATGTGCCAGTCTCAGTGTATCATTTACATGCTAACCATTAGATTGTCATAGGAAAACGTGCATGCACATATTTCCATATAATCTAACAGTTGGGAAGAGGAAGGGTGAATCAGGGTCGGCCCTGAGTTCATGGAGGCTCTAGGCGAACTATCAAAATGGGACCCCCATATATGATGTAAAAAAAAAAAAAAAAAAACTGAAATAAAAGTAAGTTAAAAAAAAAAAAAGTTGTCGCCAAGAATTGAACCCTCTAGCGTACAAGTCAAGTCTAACGTAATAACCACTACACCACAATTATTTTGTGGTAATTAAGAGAGGCCATGACACATACTAGTTCTATTTTAGACATAAGATTTTATATATATATATATATATATATATATATATATATAAAGTAAATTTTTTGGGCCCCAGTCCGTGGGTCCTGGACGGCCGTCCTGGCTGCCCTAGGCCAGGGCCGATCCTGGGGTGAACTGAGACTGACATTAAATTGCCATGGAGATGCGTACATACATATATTCTTATACAATCTAACGGTTGGAAAGAGAAAAGTTGCACTGAGATCGGCACATACAATAATTTTTCTTATCCAAGTGCAGGGGAAGGAGAGGCACAAGTCTATGTTAAGGACCACTGGCTGACCAAGGGGTCAGTCACTGCACTGAGTCAAATATTAGTACTGATGTTAGGTAGTAAACTAAGTTGGGTTTGATTAGTCTATGTCTGAGAGCATTCATCACTCATGGAAGGGTATTTATTAGGTTTGAATGGTCCCTAGCATGTGCAGGTAAGGAGTGCTTCATGCACATGGAAATGGAATTTGTATGATGGTGTTCTAATTAAGTAAATCCTTTAATTTCTTTTGCTAAGAATTCCATTATTCTTTTGTTTATATACATAGGAAACATGGTTCTTAGTGTCGCATAAAATCTGTACAGCTAGAATTACTATGAAGTCTGTATTTCCAGTACTTCCAAGTCATTAATTTTGGAGGGGTGAAGCAAGCTGAGATATATAGTAATTCTGTAGTGTGGAGTACATGATATTTACTTGCATCCACCAACACTAACCCACATAATATTAGAATTATGCCTGTTTGTCGAGGCTTCATAATTAAAGTCCTCATGGAGTTGAACACAGAGTATTAATTCTTGCCTACATGTTAGGAACATTCCTTCTCTCAATAAGTTATTTGACGCTTCACAGCTTATACAGATTTAGTACTTTTCGAACTTCCTTTGTTTGCTCGTGAGTGTACATAACAATTATAGGTAGGGTTTCTTCCTGTTACGTTTGCGTTGCTGGTGGTTTAAGTTTTCAGTGACTGGAACAGGTTATCCTGATTTAAGATATAGGAAATGCCATGAGAAAAGAGAAGATTATTACATATTGCTCACCTTCTCCGAAAAAAGATATATACTTAGCATTCTGATCAATAAGATGAGTCTTGTTCTACCTAATAATGCAGACACATTAGATTAATTGCAAGCTTGTTATGTTTGCTACTTCGGCATATTTTGCCTAATAATAACTTGTTATTAGAAACATATTTCTTAGTGTTTCATGTTCCTCGCTTGTAATTACAAATAGTTTATGCACCTACACTGCTTTGCAAGATAGGGATAATATCAGGAAGACACAGTTACGTGTATGGGTTTCGTAAGCTTCACCAAAAATCTTTGTATGTATCATATTTTTTTAGATGTGAATAAAGTCATAAAATTTGGCAGTTTTCAAGAAAGCCCGGAGAATTAATGGTAACCCATGTTCAGTTTTGTCATGTTGGATGGATCAAATAAATTGTAGAGTTAAAATAGCATATACATGCAGGTTTGGATGTTAACGTGGCAGCTACATATATCAGCTCCATCTTGATGTTTAATATGTTGCATCAGAATATATAGTGAATTATTTGTTGTCTCCGTCTTAGTCTGGATATCCACAACTTATGCTCAATATATACAACAATTTTTCGAATTCAGATCCCCTGTTGTTGAACCCCACGGCGACAGACTTCAAGACATAGGTGCTTACTTTTGACACTATTGATTGCTGCTTTCATCTTCACTACAGTGTGTGGGTCAAATTCTGAAATGCAGATGGCAGTAACTTGCCCCCTTCCTGACAAGAATAGTGAGACAGCAGAGACCAGTCTGGACTTTTTTTCAGGTAATTCTTCAAATTTATCTGATGTTCAAATCTTCAATTTTACAATGTTGGGATTGACAATTCCTGAACTGACAGTGTAGGTGAGATCTGGAATCTAGTGTCTGCTGTGTTGGAGTGAGTCTTCACCATACTTTTTCTCTTGACCACAAATTCGGCACCAAAAGGATCCAAAGGCTAACTATCGAGTAACTATCAATACGAAAGTTGATAAACATTATTGTGGAACTTTCGGAATGCAAAGTATGCCCACAACTGACTATTTTGATGGTAAAAGAAGGTGATGACGACGACGGTTATGATAATGAGTGCATACCAACTGACTCATTTGTCTGTAAACTCATAGTACTCTCTAACCACACATCAAACTTAGCTTATCATGACAATCATCTTAATATTGCTCCTACATCTTTGTACAAAACCTCCGTAACTTGGTTCTCAATTGAATTTTCCTACCATTTCTTTTTCTACTCTCGCTAATTTCTAATCATGGTTTCTCAATTGAAGAACAGAAGAAACAATCTAAGATTCAAGCATTCATATAAATCAGGGCTTCTTAATTGAAGACTAGAAGCCACAATCTGATATTCAAGCATTCATCAGCTCACATATGACAAATAGCATAACTATTCAAGGCCCAATAGTCCGAGATTCTCAAGCCAGGCGGGCTTGAAAGTTGAAATATAGGCCGAAAACCTAATGTCAACAATCTAGAATTGATACTGGAAACTTGGTTACAGCATCTTTGAAGAAATACACAGCCATTTCAAATCATAGCTGGCATATGGTTACAAATCCTAATTTTTCATTCAAGAATATGCAACCAAAGGCTGACTAGGCCTCCATAATGCCCCAAGTCCCATTGAGTTCCGGAACATCTTAAACAGAGAAAATAAGGTAAAAGAAGCAGCAAGAATCTCATTCTGAGGTCAAAGTGAAGCACAACCACTAGACAGCTTGCCATATGTACATCTCGAAATGGTATCTCAGTCACTTGAACATTTAAAAGTAAATTACTAAATTTTCGTAACTCAAAACGTGTGCATGCTCTCATCAGTATCAGCCAAAATTCTCATCTCCTTCATACTCATCTGGTATGCTTAAACGTCCACAGCTATATCATGTCACCACTGGCATGTTACATTCAACACTTGCAAAGAACTCCACTTATCCATAATGTACTCAGCTTCCAATTGTAATTCCATCTTCCTTGAACATATGTTCTGCAAGGCTTTCCAGAAAGCTTAGCAATCAGAATGCAATCTAACCAGGCGCAAGGAATCAAATGGAGTCTGCAACCGCCATTCTCTCTGTTTCTTGTTCAGTGGTCTTCCCTTGCCTGCCTGATTTCTGTTCACCTTCACATCAGCTATAGCCCACGTACAATGGCAAGTCTCCAGATCAAAAGAAACAAGCCTAAATACACCGTCACTTTCTTGAGTTGAGGCTTCTGCAGCACCATCAATGACATACCTCACATACATGGGCTTCTCTTTGAACCTTTCAAGCTCATCTGGAATCCGAACCACCCTTTCAACGCCAGGAGTTGACACCTTTAGAGAATGAAGACATTGTTATAAATAACTTTAAAAATGAAATATAAGCGAATGAGAGAAACGCTTTGTCAGTAAGAACAATGGGTACTTCTTACATAAACTGGTGGCACAGTGGGGATTGTCAAGGTTTATGGTTTAATTGCTCCATTTTCCTAATCTAGATATGCTAGTTAAATGAGACTTGACATAAAGGGATGTGAACCTTGCAACCAAATTATGGAACTAGACCTAAACAGAATGATATTTAACACTGGTCACTTGATATCCTGTAGGTACTTGCAATTGCATGCAGTTGGTAATCCTACTTGGGGATCACAGACAATACCTCGTATTGAATTTGGATCAGAACTAAGTTTGTCTAAGAGATTCAATTCCAAAGAAAAGGGAACCATGTCAAATTCCAGAAGAATGCCAACCTCAAGCTCTATCGAATGCATGAATCTTTTGTAACTAGCATTTGAGATTCACTTTTGCAATCAGCCCAAGAGAAACAAAAAAAGTGTTAATGAAGCAGGGATAGTTCACACAAAACTTGGAAGGTAAAGAGAAGTGTTATGGAAGACGCATCAAAATAACACTCCAAACATTTTAGAGGGCAGAAGAAATTACCTCCAAAGATATATTTTCTGGAATTTTTCCCGCAAGCATGGCTTCATCCAATCGCAATCGATAAGCGGAAGAGAAAACCTCAATATCTTTCAAACTGGGAGAACCATACCTGTGAAATGTACAATATTAGGCGGTTTTGAGCAAAGCAACTACGATTCAAGGGTACCATACTACCATTCTATTTGCTCTAAAGATATGAAACAAAGTAACTAAAAACAATTGCAATCGACCCGAGATCGAGCCTGATGTTACTTGAACCATGGACCTAGATCCGACTTTGGACAGGTAAGGTACAGTCAAAACTACCCAGTGCTCAAAACTGGTAGGATCCAGATCCACATAAATCCTACCCAACCTCGATATTTGGTGAACAGTTAGGGTACAATCTATTTTTAGAGAACCTGAACACGGACTCAACCTGACCTAAAGCTTTTGTACGGTTTGGGTCCAAAACATGAAGCATCCAAGTATAGCACTACCCAGACTCGAACCAACACTATAACACCCTAATTTTAGTTAATGGACTAACATTATCATAAAATATAATACAACAGCAACAACAACAACAACAACAACAAACCTTCATCCAAAATTTTTGGGGTTGGCTGTTTGAATCATGTTCTTCCATTCAGCTCTATTAAGGCCGTGTCCTCTGTAACACTAACAAAAAACATATCCTTCTTTAAAACCAATCCATGTTCGTTTAGGCCTACCTCTAGTCTTAGTGGCTCCTTTAATATAAAAATCAAGCTTTATCTTATATAACTTAGTTATATTATTTCTCTAGCTATTTTGAAGGACTTTGCGACAAAAATATTTTTCTTAAATGAAGATTTCAGAAACATAGTATAGGTGTGGTTTTGGAATCACAATACAACCGCTGGCATTCTGAAACTGATGTGTTTTGTCGGAAATCACTACTGTTGTGACTCTGAAATCACACCCAGACCGTGTTCCCGAAATCCTTTTTGACCTAGCCCCCCACCCCACCCCCACCACCACACACGCACACGAGAATTGTTAATAAATACATAAAGTGTTACGAAGTGTGTGCGCGTGCACACGAATGTAAAGGCAAAAACATGTTACAGTATGCATATTGTTCGAAAAAACATACATATGCATAAAATATGTAGGATAATTCAAAGAATGCGCTTTATAGTGTCAAGATTTTTAGGTTAACCCCTTTTCCTTTTCACATGAAAGTCCCTGCGTCCATTTTAGACCTAATCAGTAAGGATGATATTAACGACAAAAGTACCATAAATATTTTTACAGAAGAAAATATTTAAGAGATGTGGAATAGAAGTTGGTAGCTGCAAGAACCCCAAGTCCAGGCAGTACGTCAAACACTTGTACATGATATATTCTAACCAGACCCAAAACTGTGTTTGGTGGGACTTGACTGAATCCATTAAGGATAAATGAACCTGATAGAAATAGTTTTTTCTCTCTTTGATCTCTTGCTTTTGTGCTCGTCCATTAGCAGTTCGTCGAGCATTTGTCAGTGAAGATGGCTTCACTCTCCAATCAGTTGAGGGAAGAAATATATGCAATTCACTTTGCATAGATAATGCAGATAACTTTTTTATGTGATGTCTGTATTATTGGCAAGTTAACCCATTTTTTTTTTTCAATTCAAGTATACATGAAGTGAAGAACCCCCAGTCCCAGCAGTCCATCAAACACTTGTACATGGCGATATATTCTAAACACGGCCAGAACCAACACTGTGTTTGGTGGGAGCCGGACTGCACCCATGAAGGATGAATGACCTAATGGAATTAGATTTATGTCTCTTCTTCGATCTCTTGCTTTTGTGCCCATCCATTGGCAGTTTTTCGAGCATTTGTCAGTGAAGATGGATGGCTTCACTCTCCAATCAATTGTGGGAACAAACATATGCAATTCAGTTTGCATAGAGGATGCAAATAACTTTTCTATGTGATATCTGCATTATTTGTTTTTCAATGAAAGTACACATAGAGTGAAGAAAATGAAAGTTATGGATGATGTAGCAAATCAGGATTATTACAGTATGTGCTTCACCAACAAGAGAAAGTTATGATATGCTAATTGTTGTCTGCACTGATTTCGCTACAAAATGTAGACAATATACGAATGAGAGAGCAAGAGTAAGAATGCTCAACACTTTTTTGTTAAACCATATATATTTATCCCTGTTTTGATGATCAAGTTCATGAATCAAATGACAATAACAGTATGTGAAGATGGACGAAGACAGATATTAGTACATTCCTAAAGGAATTCTCTTTAAAGGACAAGTAGATACTTACTTACTAGAGAGCTTCTCGATGCGCATACTGATCTTAGAATTTGCACTAGTTTTAAAGGCATATATTTTCAAGTCACCATCAAACGACATTGAGACCTCTTCTGCCATAGTTAAGGCTTCCTTGTCCCACCATGTACCACCAAGCAATATTCCACCTCCTCCGCCTCCATCTCCAACCTTCAAAAGATGCAAATTGAATAAGATCTTTGCGTCTGAATGGTGTATGTATTTTGATGAGTGCATGCACAGTTTCTGATGCACGTGTCCATTCATGTGCATGTTGAAGTGTGTACATGCATTTGCATTGCATAGCTGCAAATTGGGCTTGTTCAGCTGAATCCATTGGTTTGGGCAGGTTGGTTCACACTTTTTCTTAAAATAAGCTCTCTCAGATTCTGATGTCCCTAGCTCACTTCAAATTATGGTTAGCCTCCAACCAAATCTAGATAACATACTAGCATATATCATATTGCAGATTTTAGTAAGCTTTATTCATTTTGTGGGCACACGATATCTAAATTAAATGATGAACTGTAAACTAAATATATGGTTTGGGTTTATTCCTGTCTCGATTGTTGTATTATTCCTTAAATTAGGTTTAGACTATAAGCCAATACATATTACCCACTGAAATTGCAAAAAGTTCTGAAATTTTAGTCCTACTTAACTCAATTTCAGCTTTCAATTAAGGACTGGATACGTCCGAAGTGGGGTTACTTTTCATTTTATCATACCTGGCTCTGCTTTCATCTGAATTCATCTCAAGAGGCATCAAGTTGTTCTAATGAAGTCCCAAGACTCTGTCAGATTTTGTTTGACTTTGCCCAGTCTACCTTGGTTGCAGCCTATGTTGAGGTGTGGGTTTGCACATATACACACGTGCAGCATTAGAGGTAAATAACGTGTATGTGCATACATGCATTTGTTGAACTAAGAAGTACAACTTACAAATAGATTGGCCTCATCCACGTCAAAGTCATCTTCAAAATCTTCATCATCACCCAATAATAATTCTGTATAATAAAAGAACAAACCAAGGAAAGAAAAACACCTTTAATTGGTTGTTTTGACACTTTGTACAGCAAATACATGCTCCAGTTGAGCTGGTAAAATAGACTCGGAACTTTTTATAGAGCAAAACCATATCATTGCTCAGCACAAAGACAAGTTGATGTAAGCAAGCCAACTAGAAACACCCAGCAGCCAAAAGATATTATCCACAGCAGGCTACTTTCAAACAAGAACTAGGGTTAGCAATATATTTAACTTTTGCTTATCTATAAGTGATAATTTTGCACATGAAATTCAAAGTTTGTAGAAAATCTGTTGTTGTTTTAGTGGACTATATATGACTATTTGCTGATTTAAACCGAAAGCTAACTGTGGATGCATTATTATCCATACAGATATATAACACTTGGATGGGCAGTCAATATAGTACAGACTACATAATACAGAAAGCACTAATTAGTTGGGTCCATTCTTTTTCACCAAATGAATAAATCTAGACAAAGATCAACATGGCCAGAAGACAATGTATTAGGAAAAGAAATCTACATGACATTCATTGAATAACAACAACAACAACAAAGCCTTTATCCCAAATTTTTGGGTCGGCTGTTTGAATTCTCTTCTTCCCATCGGCTTTGTTAACTTTGGTAAACCGCAAGTGGGAAAGGATTTGGACTTTCAAAATGTGAAAAGTGCATTGAATCAATACACTTTCTAGTCCCCTAGTAATACCAAAATGTGCTTGGTTAGGATAAGAACGTCAGCAAGTGGAAAGTGATATAGTTTATAATACTAATAGTGAATGGTAATTAATTTACATAACAAATTAACGATAATAGTTAAATACTAATACAAATTGAATAATTAGTTTAACATGTTAAGATAATTACTGAATACGAACAATTAATATTAACAAATCATTTGGGTTAACTAATCAACTAACCTAATCGTACAATAATACTAATTAACTATTTGTTAATTTGAATTATTAATATTATATGTTATAACTAAGTAGTAATTACTTTAAGTTAATTACTTACCCTTACAACTTATAACTATTTAGGAAAAAAGTTACATTAAAAAATAATTAAATATTAATTAATTGTTACTTACCTTTTAATTATTATTTATCTTATTACGTAATAACAACTTACTATCTTAATCGATAAATACTAATTAAGCAACATTAATTGCCTACTATTAATTAATTATCTTAATCATTGTTATTAACATAACATGAATTATGTATTAACTTATTATCTAATACTAAGTGTTATTAACTAATTAAGCAATATTAAGATAGTAACTTAATACATAATGAAGTAATTTTGGGAATTACTTCAATTTTTATAGTGTATTATAATAATTAAGCAATATCCTAATTATACATAATAAAGTAATTTTCTTAGCTAAATACTAATTAATCGTTAATATTGGTATCGTGACTATTGTCTTAATTTTATTAACTAAAAAATAAATAAATAAAATCCGTACACTTACCTTGCACACGCATCCAACAAAGAAAAGAGGATGTGGGAGCTAACAAAATCAGCCGACAAGAACTGGTTTTGTAATCATTGCTCCAAAATTTCGATCGTTCCAAACATAGGAACTAGGAAGTGTAAATTCCAACCCGTAATCCTGTATTAAGCTACTTCCCCTCTCCCCCCTACACTTACATGTTAATAAACAACCCCTAAAGGGCCACGCCCTATGAAAGCTAACAAAAACCATATCTTCTTTAAAACTCTAAACCATGTTAGTCAAGGCCTAGCGGCTCCAATAACTACTAATATTATCGCTCCTCCTTTGGAGCATCTTTTAGTCTACTTTGTACAAGACCAAACCACCTAAGACGATATCCTCTCATCTTGTGCTCAATTAACATCACCTATAACTTCCAATGGTTACACTCATTTCTTATCTGATCCTTTAATGTATTACCACTAATCCTTCTTGGCATTCTCATTTCAACAACACTAACTTTGTGGACATTTGTTTATTAATTGTCCAAAACTTTGATTCATAAAGCATGGGTGGTCTTATAGAAGTCTTGTAGAATTTTCCTTCTTGTATTATGTTCATTGAATAGATCATTCAAATGACAAATGTCTCATGCATGTTGAAGAGAGGCGGAATTCAATAGACTGTTGCAGATTGAAACGAAGGAAGAAATGACAACAATAAAAAAACTAATGGCATATGAAGTATGAACTAAGGAGATAAAGAACACCTAGAATAACTTACATAGATTCAACGAATACAACATTTCCATTGAACTGAATATTGTGAGTTAACAAGCACACAACTCCTTGTAGTGTTATGTTTTTAGTTAGTACCTATCAAACTCTAATTTAGATGAGCTACCAAACAAGAAAGTAAAGCTGTGACTATGCAACAAACATAACATTTTGTCACTATTTCAGATAAATAAGGGAGTATTCATAGTCAGTTCAGGCTGTTGTCCTGGAGGAAAATTGCAGAGTTCAGTTTGTGCAGTTACAAAATATTTAAAATAGTCACTAGGAAACAAAATAAACTACACGCAAATACTGACTTAAACTAGACCTACTGCTTCAAGGACTTAAATCAATGTTCAGTAAGTAAGCAGGTTGTAGTTATACACACCTTTATTTTTGTTTACACTTGTGCCATTCAGCAAAAGTTTCCTTTCACGCTGGCATACCGCCCAGTGCCTACCGTTACTTCTCTTGACACGCTAACTTAAGGTTTTACTAAACCAGACTCTTCTCTATGATAAATCCAATACAAAAACAACAATGCTTTTATCCCATTTTTTTGGCGACGGCTATTTGAATCCTTTTCGATTGAGGGGCATCCGCCCTAACATTAGCAAAAACCATATCCTTTATTACAGACTCTAAGCCAAGTTCGTTTAGGCCTACCCCTAAATTATGCAGCTCCTTTGACCAATATCCTATCATTCCTTCTAACTGGGCCATCTATTCATCTGCTTTGCACACTTTACAAACCACCTTAGACAACTTCTCCTCGTCTTATCCTCAATTGGTGCCACCTCCTACTTTCCAAAAACACGCTCGTGTATGATAAAGCCAATTTGAAAGTAAAACAATCACATTGATTGTGGGGCTGCACGACGTGCATAGACAATTTAGTTTGCTTACAGATCATTGCGTATTGCAGTGTGGTATTACAAAGTAATCAAAATACTACTAGAAGCCTTTAATTTCGAGAATTGAACTAGAAGAGGAGTTCACATAATCCTTAATTTGTCTTCCATCTTCTAACAAGAAGAAAGGGTCCGTTTGTTAGGAAGGATAGAAAAGTGGGAGAAAGAAAAAAGAGAAGAGAGATATTTTTCATGCATGTGGAAAGGAAATACAATTTCCTTCTTTTGTGTTTGGTGGGAGAGATGGAAAATGGAAAATGGAAAATATACACTTTCCTTTGTTTGGTATGAAATTATATCCTCAACTAAAAATACTTATTTACCATTTGATTCCACTGAACAATTTTTAAAATAATATAATCCATACGAGGGTAAAATTGTAAATTAGAATAAGCCTCCACCTTTTCTTTTCATTCCACTTTTGGAAAAATAACCCCTCCAATCTTCTTTTTCATACCAAGAGAAAATGCATCCTTATCTTCCATTTTCCTTCCTCCCACTTTTCCCCTACCTAACGGACCCTAAGTTAAAATCTAGTTAATCTAGTTTCTTTACAACCATGTTAAAATTGCAAAAACTACACTTAGCAGCAGCAGCAAAAAAAAAAAAAAACTTTATTCACTTAACTCGTTAAACTAAACAAACTCGAGATTTATAAACCAAACCCATTAGCAACTTTCCAATAAAACAAACATAAACACTGTTTATGGAATGGGAAAGAAAGGAAAAACACAGAATAATCTAAGCCTAAAAGGAATAGTGAATACCATCTCCTGAATCCTCAATATACTCTTCTGCTCCTGCGCCTGCTTCTATTTGTTCATCGTAATCTTCTTCTATTTCTTCAAATTCTTCAGCAGCTTCCACTTGTTTCACTTCTTCTTCTTCTTCCTCAATGGTGGTCTGCTTGAGGACTGGCTGGCCTAGAGAATTCTTCTTCTTCTTCTTCTTGGCACGGGTGATGAGAGGGGCATTTCTGGAATATAGTGAGGGGGAGGAGGAGGGGCATTTTGGGAATGACAGGGCATTTGGTGGTGGGGGGAAACTGGGCTTGAGGAATGGGAGAATGAAACCTCTTCTTAGAACTGTTCTCCCCCCTCCTGATATCATCATGCCTTTGTCGAAGAGAAGATATTAGGAGCAAGACGGGGATAGACTATTCATAGGCCTGCTATCGGGTCGGGTCGGGTCGGGTCGGGTCTGCATATTGAGAACATAATCCTACCCAAGTTACACGTGCACAAAGTCTACACTATTCATACACGGCTAAGGCTATGGGCTATATTTTATCAAAATTCCTTGAGTAAATTTATGAGTTCCAATTTTTTCAAGCTCATCCATTATCAGCCGTTGGATTAAATGTACATAATTTTTTGATTGTAAGTTTCTAAAAATTCAAGGTCCTTAATAGAAAAAATCTTCCACATGTCAAAATCTTATTGTAAGTTTGTAATTTGAGTGGATCTCTTATCATATTTGTTCAAATTTTCATTTCCAAAATTCTTGAAGCTTTTGAAAATATCCATTTGGATACCAAAATAAATAACTCGAATTAGAAAAAAATGTTTGTCCATAATAAAAAAATTGTTTGGCACGCACATTGAGTTTGGCACCAAATGAAAAAAATTTGATAACAAAATTTATAACAAATTATCTAATTGCACCGTTTTCAGAACTTGGATTTATTAATATTGCTAGAAAGTTTGCAACACCACTTAAGACAAACCATAATATAGTATTTGCAATACCATTTGCATATAAGTCTCTTGTAATTATAATACTTTTACATAAGATCCCAACAACAACAACAACAACAAAGTCTTTATCCTAAAAAAAATCCAATCGATAGTTTGAATCCTCTTCTTCCATTTTTAGTTCTCTTCTTCCATTCGGCTCTGTTAAGCGCCATATTCTTTGTATTAAGTAAATTATCGTATAATTATACATCGATACTTATGGTAGGATTTAATTACATAATTAATCTAGAATAAAAAAAATTAGGAGTACCTCCGTGCAGTTGAGTAGTCTGTTTTATCGTTTATACCGTAAGTTGACTCATTGTACACTATACTTCAACAAATTTAAACAATATCTCGCTCCTCTATAGTTTCTTCAGAGCTAGATGACTGACGAATGATCTTTAAAATAAATATTGGACAGTTTCTCTTCTTTACTTGTAATAACTCTCTTAAAAATTAGTACTAGATAATGGTCCACTCAAGGCCCATATTTATACACCTTGAGAACGTGACTCTGCCTTAAAGCCCAAGTTATCATAATCCTATTAAGGAAATGATTACTCGATTAATTTTTACAAATATTACAAATATGCTAGTAATTAAATGCAATATGTAATGTATTAATTGTCTTTGGATCCTTCTGCAAAAAACTTTTATATAAAAGGCCATATGGTGTTTAATATTACACTAAACCTCGTTGTGCAAGACTCTGCCTTAAAGCCGTTATCATGTAAAGATGTATTGAGATTCTAGTGAGGGAGTCGTTCATTGAAGTCATTCTCTAATGAGCATTTGCATGTTTAACATACATTTCATGCACATGCTTTACGATTTTTATCATTCTATCAA
Source organism: Iris macrosiphon (assembly GCA_036927795.1). NCBI lineage: Eukaryota > Viridiplantae > Streptophyta > Magnoliopsida > Asparagales > Iridaceae > Iris > Iris macrosiphon. Next base: position 146,518,806 of record JAYESA010000017.1, on the reverse strand, counting down.
ATGGTGTCACTAGTCTAACCGGAGTGACCAAAGTCTAGTTGGTCATTTCTACGATTAAAACCTTCTTTAGTAATTGATCATATCAAGTGGATTATATCATATGTTGTTGTCACATCCGATTACAGATTTGATATTTCTTGAATTTGTAGAATTTATTTTTTTCTGATAATGTGTTTCTATTATTGAGAGAGACTACCCGAGACCAGTAGAATACTCATCGGCATTGCTATAGACACGGTTTAGGACCCGCATGTACAATGGACATTTGGTTTGGTTCATTTGATTGAACCCATGACTAAACCACCTTCCACTCCTCTTAGTATATATATGAGTATTTTCTCTCTCCTCACTCATTTTCTCATTTTACTCTTCTTGCTTCCTTCTTCCTCCTTTCCTTCAAGCTCCCTCTAGCCAACCCTAGCCCTAGGGAAAAGTTGTTGTGACTTGGACCGTGAGAGGTAGAGGCTATGAGCCACCCAAGGCAAGTACATCTTGCTCAATGGTGAAGCCTTTATTTTTGAATATATATATATATATATATATATATATATATATATATATATATATATATATATATATATATATATATATATATATTGTTTAAAAAATATAATTGATAGAAAATATTATTATTGAGTTGCTGATCATATTTAGTTCTTCGAGTTTTGGATTTTGATGAGTATATCTGAATTTGAAGTTTAGGATTTTCATGGGTTCCATGTATTTTTTTTGTTTTGATCTACTAAAACATGGTAATTTAGAAAAAATAATTTTTGTGGTTGATGAAGCACTTCATTTCGAGCATTTTGGCTTTTGATTCACTTAATTCGGAGTTAAAATAAATATTTTATGAAGAAAATAATTTTCGGATTTTTTTGAGTTTCCGCAATAGCGGAACCTGCTGTTTGGAGAAGACGAAGTTCTCATGCGGCCAGCATCATATGCGGCCGAGAGTCCTATGCGGCCTGGACTCTTTGTCGCATAGCCAACCATCATGCGTCCATTTTGTTGGATGCATGATTGTTTATTACACAAAGTGTTCTTGTAAACCCCCAGATTTTGCAAGAATTTTAAATTGGAATTTTTCACAATTTTCTAGAATTTTATGGAAATTTTCTGTAATTAAAATCAGGGTTCTTAATTATTAAATAATTTTTAATTGCTAATAAATAATATTAAAATATCATGGAAATAATATTTTTGGGTGTAAAATGAAAAACTGGACTTAGGATAATTTTTCTGAAATTTATTGGGCCTCGGACCTAATTTAAAACACCTAAAAACTATTTAATTATTTATTTATTTAAAAAAATTAATTTTTATTTATTATTATTATTATTATTATTATTACCCGGTCCGGCCCATTTCCCCCAGCCCGGCCCACGAACCCGGCCCAGCCCCCTAGCGGGTCGGGTCGGATCCTCCAGACCCGCACCCGACCCGGCTTCCCTACCCGTCTCCCCCAGCCGTGCCCGAGTCTTCCGCCGCCCGCCGCGCCGCCCGCCGCGTCCTCCGCTCCGCTCCGCCCGGCCGCCTCGCCACGTTCCCCCTCTCCTCTGCCTCCCTCGGCCACGACAGCCCTCGCCCCGCCTTTAAATCCCCCCCCGGCCGTCGACCCCCACCGCCTCAGATCCCACTCCGCCGCCTCCTTGCTCCTCCGCTCCACCACCTAGCACCCGCCGCAGCCTCGCCGTGCAGCGCCGCCGTCCAGAACCCCGAGCCCGAGCCGCCCAGCCGCACCGCCTTCTCCCCTCTCCGCCTCCTCCTTCTCCCCGCCCGCAGGGAATCAGGCCCAGCCGCCGAGCCCCTCCGGCCCGCCTCCGGCAGCCTCCGCCGCGGCCATGCGTGCCGTCCTAGGCCCCGGCTAGCCTCCCCCGCCGTTGTGCCGCCGTCTCTGGTCGCCGGAGAACTACAGAACCCTAACCCTAATTTCCCCTGTGTCAGACACGTGTCAGACACGGAATTCTTCGGATTTTTGAGCCCTGTTCAGGTGCGTGTAACTTTCTCCTCGTTGTCCCGTTTTCAATTTCGCAAATTGCGTTGTGAAGCCTGTATGACCCTCTCGGTGCCCGGACAAACCGCTCGGGACATCGCGTCCTGTGGTGATCGTACACCGCGATCCAAAAATAGGAAAAAACTAGACCATATTTCACCCCGGAACTGAGTACGCCCCGCCAAACGGGACGACTTGGTCGCGTCGGTCTTCACAGATACGTGCGCGCCGTCGATACGAACGTGTAAAATTTCGCGAAAGCTGATTCGGGTGTGCGTGCACACCGGAATCAACGCGTATCCGCGGACATCGCCCCGTATCCGCCTTTTCTGTAATTCACCCTAACTTCTTGTACACGCGTCGGATCGAAACGAAACTTGCGCCATCGGACTCGTAGCAATACGCTGGTCCTGTGACCCAAGTTTGGTTCGATTCTGAGAACGTCGACGAAATCGCGTGTCGTGGGCCCCACAGGCCCCGTTCGACGGACGATTTTGTGATCGGCTCATCGGAATCCAATTCTGGAAGTTCTGTTGGGTTCGTATCATCGTTCCTGACCTGTTGACACTAAGTTTGGTGAATTTGGAGACCTTTGACCTTGATACATTTTTCGGTGCAAAGCGGCCCACATGCGGACCCCGTTTTGACCCGAAACTGCCGTTTTTGCCCTTGTCTTCAAATTGGACTCAAGGACAGGCGTTTCTAGCTATTTGATACCTTATGAGCATGATGGTAATATTTATTTCAGCATCTGGACACATTTCTGGAAATTTCTCCGAGATACAAAACTGTAATTGGATCCAAACATCAGGCAAGTACCTGCACTTCAAGTTTAATCTTTATATTGTGATAAATAAATTCCTTGCTTTACTAGTACCATTGATGATTACACGTAGTGTTAGAACACTGGATTTCATGTCTTGAACACTGGATTTCATGTCTTGAATACTGGATTTCATGTCTTGCTTTTCGTGTCGGGTGGGAGAATACTAGGAGGCATGTAGTTACCCTTCCCCCTGTCATGACTGCTAGCTGTTGGTACGTGACTGTACCATCAGCCTTATTCCTGATTGTTCCTGACTGCTAGTCGTCTATGACGGCCTTATTAGCCTTATAAGCCCCTACATGCCAACTATGTATTCTAAATACACAAGTTCACGCACATAGTTTCTTGTCGTGTTGCAGTTCTTGTTGTCTTGTTACAGTTACACTTTCTGTCACATTTTATTCCTGTTTTACTCATATTTCTGGTTTATAGCAATTAATCATATTTTACTTCTAGTCCTGATTTATAGCATTATTTCTCAGTTAATTTCACTACTTACTTATGCATATTCTCAACATGATGCTTAGTTAGTTATTTTTCTTCCTGTCACAAATATTTAGTTTAAATCTTGTTGTGCATTGTGTACTTTGCTCCTTTCCTGACTGAATCCGTTGTTTTAGGGGATGATGAGAACCTTACCCCCACCTATTATGGCCCTATGAGATAGCAGGTGATACAGTTGCGAAGCCGGTTCCTACTCAGGAGACTACCCTTGAGGAGTAATCAACCAGTTAGCTAGTTTTTCCCTTTCAGCATAATATTCGGATTTGTCCCCGATTTATCTTCTGGCTTTGTATTAACTTTGGATTTGGTTGTCACAGATTAAATATTATGAAATCTTAGCATTCTTATTCCTGTGATTATCCTTGCATGTTTATTATTGTGGATGAGATAGATAATTATTGATCCCAGAGAATGACCTAGACAGCGTACTACCGCCGACACTACGGCGTAGGCTGGACGTGCCCACGCACTCGTGCCCGAATATCCGGGTGCGGGTCGTGACACGTTTTTGTGGTGGCCCATGCAGGTCTACAACTAAATTGTTCGGTTTCAACTTAGGGACCGAACAAGCCTGCAATAAGAATAGGAAAGTTTTAGGATCTCATCCACTTGCTTGAATCGTTCTTGACATCTATCTCGGATTTGAATTAATTCTTTGACTTACATCCTGTCTTGATTCCTGTGCGCCTTTTATCGTTTATTTTTGATGCAGAGTAAAAAGGACCTATCAGCAAGCGACGAGATTCCTACAAGATCACCCCGAGATGCTCTACCAGCATGACCGTGGAGAACGCGCAGACTCTTGGAGCAGCTAATGCGTGTAAGTGATTCGTAGATACTGTTTCTAGTATTGTTTAGCTCGTGCCTATTGGTTCGTGACCTCAGCCCCAACCTAGAAATTTTGAACTTGCTAACAACCTGGTATGCTTTTATATTTGATAACTGTAGAGATTGTAGAATCTTTTGTTATTATGCTTATTGTAGGTTGTTTTGTGAACTTAAATAATTTGTACCTCCTTCCATCATCATCTAGCGTACTTATATTCGTTGCACCTTGACCTATGCTGCTAGTATAGCCTAGTTTTGCAAGCTTATCCTTTTATCAAGCTTGTTCATGACATATGTATTAGTGGGTCGACACACTAATACAATTGTCTATTCAGAATCAGTGTATTACGGTCTGATCAACCCTAGTGCATTTTGATTCGCCCTTCGCACTACTTTACGTGGATTGCGATATACAGTTGACTAGTATACCTGCCCTAGACATGTCTGAGCATAACTGTATTAATACAAGCATGTGAATAGGAATTACCAAGATAAGATTCAATCCACAACTACTTGACAAGTCCCATTTGAATTCTTTAAACGCCTTGACCCCGATACTTCTATTCTATCACCCCACCCTTGAACTCTTTATTATTGATCTTCGTCTCCCCTATTTCGGAAAGACGAAATCTCGTGCTTGGTATAAGTCTGATACACAGAGAATACTAGATATGTCCCATAGGCCGATCACATACTTGAGGATTATTCTTTCGAAATTAAGGACATATCATATGTGATATGATCGGCGTTGAAGTTAGAGGATTGAATGACATAAGTAAACATATTAAGGAATATTTTCTTAAAGTATATAGTTTTTGTGATGAATGGGTAAAATCTAAGTTGGGTAGCAGTGCATTTGTCAACTCGAGAGGAATGTCTTTTGGATTGTGACCGAGTAAGGTTAGATTGGAAGAAGCAAGCCATTTTTTTGAAAATTTAGAGGAGTGACTAAGATGAGCAATGAATTGATATCGAGGACCCAATAATTATACCTTAGGTACATGTCACGACCCGCACCCGGATATTCGGGCACGAGTGCGTGGGCACGTCCAGCCTACGCCGCAGTGTCGGCGGTAGTACGCTATCTAGGGCATCTCCACAGTTAAATTAACTCTAGCTCATTCACAGTAATTAAACAGACAAGGAAATGAAAGGAAATGCTGAGATTTTATAACCAGAAAGTGACAATCAGATCCAGAGTTATTACAAAACCAGAAGTTAAATCGGGGACAAACCCGATTACTAAGATGAAAGGAAAACAAATAACTAATGCTAACTACTCTGCAGGAGTAGTCTCCTGTGGGGGAACTGTAACACCCCGTTCCGCTCAAGCGGACTGCCGACTCAATCGGCAATAGTGCAACTGTTCCGACCCGCTTTGCCTCAAACAAGAAGCAAAGGATATCCAGACTTGTCCCTACAGGAATCCGGCTTGGACTTTCAGAGGCTCGCTCAGACGTATCGCTCTACCGAGGCGAATCATCGCTAAGGTGGGTGGCTACGGTGAACTTGTCTTTGCTTAGCCAGCACACATAAAATTTGGAATATTTATGCTAGTCGCTAGGTGATTCACCCCTGCATGCTAATAAATCCAACGCACCTAGCTAAGGGAATAATCCCAACTTGTATTGCTTGCTAGAACATGGAAATTGAAATACTGCTTATATTCAGACCCTCGCATGCTAAGTCCCTTAACGGTTTCATCTCTCGGACTACCTTCGGGCCCGAGCAACGTGCCTGCTTATGTACCTAGAAACGCATGCTTGTCTGCTTGAATGTTGCCGTGTTTTCATCCAACTCCGGGAGACTACTTAGTAGTCGTTTCGTGTATGATTGACCCTGCAAGTATCCAGGACCGTTAGGTCACCGCGCAGCCCCGAACCAGGGGAGTGCATCAAGACAAGTTATTGTACAAAGAACAAGATCCAAGTATCCCGTGTACTCGTGTACTCGTGTTCCCGTGCACTCGTGTTCTCGTGTTCTCTTGTTCAAAGTGCACGCGTGTTCTCGTGTATCTCGTGATAATTGAATGACCCAAAAAGAAAGTGCATGTCGCGGACAACTCGGAAACGAGGTATAGTTCCACGGACGGTCACCGGGGCACTGGGGCCGATCCGATCCGATCCGGATGGAACTCTTGTGTGGTTCCTCGTGTTCGGGCGAGTGGTTTGTAGCACCTCGTGTACTTACGTTGCATTTCACTTTCCCGGGACCACATCACGTATGTAGTCTATCGTGTGCGGACAAGATGGTTTGTAGCGCATCGTGTACTTTGTTGCATTCCATCTTGGCCTTGGACTACTTCATGTACAATCCATCGTGTACGGGCGAGATGGTTCGTAGCGCATCGTGTGCTCTCGTTGCGTTCCAGTCTCGTCTGGGATTAGTCCTTTATGGCTATGCCAGCGACTCATGTTCATATAGATAAGTCATCCTCGCTTAGCGGCTATCCGCGTGCGAGTCATTGCATCAAGAACAACTGAGCACACCAAATACTGTCCCGTTCAATGACTCTCATGTTTGCATGTTGCATATGCTATGCTCCTGAATGTTTATACATGCCCCTGCTTAAATTAACAATGTTTGCCTTGGACAGGGAAGGAGATGGTAAGTTGGTAAGTCTCGCCGTGTTTCCTCTAACATCGCACGGCGTACTGCCCGACACGTTAGGCTATTCAATATCTGCATGAAACTGATCCTAAGGCAACTAGAAAGACAACTTAATAGTTGTGCACGGAACCTGTATTACGTGTTTGGATTTGTCGAGCGGGCGAGTAGCTTCCCCACCAGTGCATTCAATGTACTGATAATCCACCAGTTTGCTTGCAGGGTGCGGGAGAACCTCGTTCGGTGCGGATGCCTCCTTCATGCGTGCTAAGGCCAGGAGTTCCCTCTGAAGCCTTACAACGGTGCATCCGGGACTGAAGCACATATACAAGACATAAGTTGTGAACATCGCCTGTATAATTATTCCATAATTGTAGCCACTTGGCACGCTTTATGTTTCAGAGAGAGAGGCTTAAGCGACTTGTAATCTCGGCTATACGCCGCCTGTAACACAAGTTTATATCAATAAAAGAGCTTGCTTTACTTCAACTTGTGTTTCTATGCTTCCGCTATATTTGTCGACTCAGTGAACCTGTTACCGATCGCCTATGCGTTCATGACTCCGCTGCACTCGGACAACCTGTGCGACTCTGTGGCTTAGAACTCTTGCCGCCAGCCAATGAACCATGGCCTTGCACGGGCGTGGATCACGCTCGTGCGGCATCACGCCCGGATGGGTTAAGCGATCGTTCCGCGGGAGCGCTGGTGAGGGTGATTCCCGCCTAGCGGGAACGGCCGATTGCCTGCGGAAGATCGGGGCGTGACAGAATAGTATCAGAGCCTGGCTTCTACGCCTTTGGCCTCAATTCGATATTTCTGTTTCGAAAGCTCGTTCGTGGGTTATGTGCACGCTCTCTCTCAATGCCTCGATGGGATGTTCCAACAATAAGTCTAAATACTTTCAAAATACATTTTGAATGATATGCTTGCTTGTCTGGTTGTATGCTGCGAGTGGCCTTTGTGCCAACCTGTGCGAACCCTTGAGAGTATCGCTAGTAGCTTGTCCGATTTTCACTAACCCTAAGTTTGGTTGAATGCATCTATTCGAGGGACGCCTTGAACTAGTGCACCATCCAAGACTTAAGAAAAGGTGAAACTCGAGTGCTGAGACTTCGCTATCACTAAGCTGGTTGACGTGTTCACACTAGAAATGCATGTCAAAGGTGCGCACGATCCAGTCTAAGCGATATGCTGATTTCGAAGCTTGTGCAAGTGAATATCCAAATGAATAAGTACAAACGACTTGTCTAGGATTACCTCAACCCTAGATTACTGCTTGTCCTTAGTAAGTCTCGAGGACGAGACTTTTTCTAAGTTGGGTAGGATGTAACACCCCGTTCCGCTCAAGCGGACTGCCGACTCAATCGGCAATAGTGCAACTGTCCCGACCCGCTTTGCCTCAAACAAGAAGCAAAGGATATCCAGACTTGTCCCTACAGGAATCCGGCTTGGACTTTCAGAGGCTCGCTCAGACGTATCGCTCTACCGAGGCGAATCATCGCTAAGGTGGGTGGCTACGGTGAACTTGTCTTTGCTTAGCCAGCACACATAAAATTTGGAATATTTATGCTAGTCGCTAGGTGATTCACCCCTGCATGCTAATAAATCCAACGCACCTAGCTAAGGGAATAATCCCAACTTGTATTGCTTGCTAGAACATGGAAATTGAAATACTGCTTATATTCAGACCCTCGCATGCTAAGTCCCTTAACGGTTTCATCTCTCGGACTACCTTCGGGCCCGAGCAACGTGCCTGCTTATGTACCTAGAAACGCATGCTTGTCTGCTTGAATGTTGCCGTATTTTCATCCAACTCCGGGAGACTACTTAGTAGTCGTTTCGTGTATGATTGACCCTGCAAGTATCCAGGACCGTTAGGTCACCGCGCAGCCCCGAACCAGGGGAGTGCATCAAGACAAGTTATTGTACAAAGAACAAGATCCAAGTATCCCGTGTACTCGTGTACTCGTGTTCCCGTGCACTCGTGTTCTCGTGTTCTCTTGTTCAAAGTGCACGCGTGTTCTCGTGTATCTCATGATAATTGAATGACCCAAAAAGAAAGTGCATGTCGCGGACAACTCGGAAACGAGGTATAGTTCCACGGACGGTCACCGGGGCACTGGGGCCGATCCGATCCGATCCGGATGGAACTCTTGTGTGGTTCCTCGTGTTCGGGCGAGTGGTTTGTAGCACCTCGTGTACTTACGTTGCATTCCACTTTCCCGGGACCACATCACGTGTGTAGTCTATCGTGTGCGGACAAGATGGTTTGTAGCGCATCGTGTACTTTGTTGCATTCCATCTTGGCCTTGGACTACTTCATGTACAATCCACCGTGTACGGGCGAGATGGTTCGTAGCGCATCGTGTGCTCTCGTTGCGTTCCAGTCTCGTCTGGGATTAGTCCTTTATGGCTATGCCAGCGACTCATGTTCATATAGATAAGTCATCCTCGCTTAGCGGCTATCCGCGTGCGAGTCATTGCATCAAGAACAACTGAGCACACCAAATACTGTCCCGTTCAATGACTCTCATGTTTGCATGTTGCATATGCTATGCTCCTGAATGTTTATACATGCCCCTGCTTAAATTAACAATGTTTGCCTTGGACAGGGAAGGAGATGGTAAATTGGTAAGTCTCGCCGTGTTTCCTCTAACATCGCACGGCGTACTGCCCGACACGTTAGGCTATTCAATATCTGCATGAAACTGATCCTAAGGCAACTAGAAAGACAACTTAATAGTTGTGCACGGAACCTGTATTACGTGTTTGGATTTGTCGAGCGGGCGAGTAGCTTCCCCACCAGTGCATTCAATGTACTGATAATCCACCAGTTTGCTTGCAGGGTGCGGGAGAACCTCGTTCGGTGCGGATGCCTCCTTCGTGTGTGCTAAGGCCAGGAGTTCCCTCTGAAGCCTTGTAACGGTGCGTCCGGGACTGAAGCACATATACAAGACATAAGTTGTGAACATCGCCTGTACAATTATTCCACAATTGTAGCCACTTGACACGCTTTATGTTTCAGAGAGAGAGGCTTGAGCGACTTGTAATCTCGGCTATACGCCGCCTGTAACACAAGTTTATATCAATAAAAGAGCTTGCTTTACTTCAACTTGTGTTTCTATGCTTCCGCTATATTTGTCGACTCAGTGAACCTGTTACCGATCGCCTATGCGTTCATGACTCCGCTGCACTCGGACAACCTGTGTGACTCTGTGGCTTAGAACTCTTGCCGCCAGCCAATGAACCATGGCCTTGCACGGGCGTGGATCACGCTCGTGCGGCATCACGCCCGGATGGATTAAGCGATCGTTCCGCGGGAGCGCTGGCGAGGGTGATTCCCGCCTAGCGGGAACGGCCAATTGCCTGCGGAAGATCGGGGCGTGACAGGAACCGGCTCTGCAACTGTATCACCTGCTGCCTCATAGGGGCCATAATGGGTGGGGGCAAGGTTCTCATCATCGCCTAAAGCAACGGATCCCGTCAGAAAAGGAGCAAAGTACACAATGCACAACAAGATTAAACTAAATATTTATGACAATTAAATTGAGTATCATATTGAGAAAATTGCATAAAAGAACATCAATATCTCAGAGTTAATGCTATAAACAGGAATATGAGAAAACAGAAATAAATGAGACAGGAAATGAAACTACTACAGTCAGCAAGAACTATAACAAGATCCAGAAACTATCTGTGTGAACTTGTGTTTATTTTAGAATACATAGTTGGCATGTAGGGGTTTATAAGGCTAATCTGGCCGTCATAAACGGCTATTAAACAGGGATAATCGAGATCCAGCTGAGGGTACAGTCGCGTACCAACAGCTATTAAACACGACAAGGGGAAGGGTAAACTACATGCCTTCTAGTATTCTCCCACCCGACTTGAAAAACAAGACATGAACTCCAGTATTCAAGACATAAAATCCAGTGTTCTAGAACTACGTGTAATCATCAAGGGTACTAGTAGAGCAGGGAATTAATTATCACAATATAAAGATTAAACTTGAAGTGCAGGTACTTGCCTGTTGTTTGGATCCAATTAATTGTACTTCGGGAAAATATTCCAGAGATGGGTCCAGATACTGAAATAGACATTAACATCATACTCAGAAGATGTCAAATAGCTAGAAACGCCTGTTCTTGGGTCCAATTTAGAGACAAGGGCAAAAACGACAGTTTCGGGCCAAAACGGGGTCCGTCGGTGGGCCCGCTTTGCACCAAAAAACGTGTCCGGGTCAACGGTCTCCAAATTCACCAAACTTAGTGTCAACAGGTCAGGAACGCTGATACGAACTCAACGGAACTTCCAGATTTGGATTCCGATGAGCCGATCACAAAATCGCCCGTCGAGCGGGGCCTGTGGGGCCCACGACACGCGATTTCGTCAACGTTCTCAGAATCGAACCAAACTTGACCCACAGGACCAGCGTATCGCTACGAGTCCGATGGCGCAAGTTTCGTCTCGATCCGACGAGTGTACAAGAAGTTAAGGCAAAATGCAGAAAAGTCAGATACGGGGCGATGTCTGCGGATACGCGTTGATTCCGGTGTGCACGCACACCCGAATCAGCTTTCGCAAAATCTCACACGTCCGTATCGACGGTGCGCACGTATCTGTGAAGACCGTACGTGACCAAGTCGTCCCGTTTGGCGAGGCGTACTCAGTTCCGGGGTGAAACAGGGTCTGGTTTTTCCTGTTTTTGGATCGCGGTGTGCGATCACCACAGGACGCGATGCCCCGAGCGGTTTATCCGGGCACCGAGAGGGTCATACAGGCTTCGCAACATAATTTACGGAATTGAAAACCGAGCTACGAGCAAGAAACTACGCGCACCTGAACTGGGTTGAAAAACCCGAAGAATCCCGTGTCCGTGTCGTGTCCGACACGAAAGAGAGGAAAATTGGGATTTAGGGTTAGGGCTTCGGGTTCTGGGAGCTGCGGTGGGGCCGGCCGGAGGCTGAGGCGGCGCTGGCTGGCCGGAGGCGGTCGGGGACGCTGGGGCGCGGCCGGGCGGAGGCACGGCGGAGCGGGGCGGCGCCGGGAACGGCGGCTGCGGCTGCTGGAGTTGCTGGAAAGGAGAGGAGAGGGGAGAAGGAGGAGGAGGCTTGGGGCGGCTCGCGGCGGCGCGGCGAGGAGGTCGGTGGGGAGTGGCGTCGCCGGCGGAGCTGGGAGGCGGCGGAGCAGCACGGTGGAGGGGGTGAGGGAGCCGGAGGGGGTGACCGGAGAGGCTCGAGGGGGGGGTTTAAGGGAAAGGGGAGGCGGTTGCGTGGGCCGAGGGAGGCGGCGGCCAGCGGGGAGGCGAGGGCGCTGGCCGGGCGGAGCGGCGGCGTCCGCGGGCGGCGGTGCCGGACGCGGGGGGGGGGGGGGGGAACGGGTCAGGGGCTGGGGTTAGGGTTAGCGGGTTCGGGTCGGGTTCGGGTGGACCCGACCCGATAGGGTTAATGGGCCGCGGGCTGGGCTCGGGCCGGTTGGGCCGGATTTATTAAATAATAAAAATAATAATAATAATAATAACAATAATAATAATTAATTAATTAATTAATTAATTAAATAGTTTTAGGTGATTTAAAAATAGGTCCGAGGCCCGATAAATTCCAGAAAAATTACCCTAAGTCCGGTTTTCCATTTTACACCCAAAAATATTATTTCTATGATATTTTAATATTGTTTATTAATAATTAAAAATTATTTAATATTTGAAAACCCTGATTTTAATTTCAGAAAATTCCCAGAAAATTCCAGAAAATTGTGAAAAATCCTAATTTTAATATTTTTTAAAAAATCAGGTGCTTACAATCTACCCAACTTATAAAATTTCGTCCTCGAAATTTAAATTATGGCAGGGTTCTCTCTGTCCAAACTCACTTGATTATAGTTTAACGGGTTTCTCTCAGGTGGACATTGCGGTCGCTACCCAACTTAGAATTTTACCCATATATCCTCTAAGGCTGTACAACTAGTAAGGCTAGGTCTCAACTTAATAAATCATGGTATTGAATCTTTAAGTCTTTAACACAAACACACCACCTATGGTATTCCCTTAGTCATAGAGGTTATCATCAATTCGACCGGTTTTAGAGGTACATCTAGCACTACAAATCAAACTTATACCAAACACAGGATTTTGTCTTTCTGAAATAAGGGAAGACGAGGATCAAATAATAAAGAGTTTAAGGGCGAGGTGGTAGAACAGAGGTATAGGGATCAAGGCGTTTAAGGAATTCTAATAGGAATTGTCAGGCGGTTATGGATTGAGATTCTATTCTGGTAATCATTTATTCGCATGCTCGTATTAGTACAGTTATGTAACTGATACGATATGCTCGGACGTATTTAGGGGCAAGTATACTAGTCAACTATATATCTCAATCCACGTAAAGTAGTCGTGCGAAGTGCGAATCAAAATGCACTAAGGTTGATCAGACCGTAGTACACTGATTCTGAATAGACACTTGTATTAGTGGGGTTGATCAGGCCTCAATAATACATGTGTCATGAACAAGCCCGAAAAAGGGTAAGCTCGCAAAACTAGGCTATAAAATAGCAGCATAAGTCAAGTTCAGCAAAATTAAGTGCGCTAGATGATGATGAAAAAGGAGGTACAAAATTATTGAAGTTCACAGAATAACACAAAATAAGCACAATAGCAAAAGCCTCTAAAATCTCTACAGTTATCAAATTTAAAAGCATACTAGGTTATTTAGCAAGTTCAAAATTACTAGGTTGGGACTGAGGTCACGAACCAATAGGCACGAAAACAATACTAGAAAAGGTATCTACGAATCACTTACGCGCATTAGCTGCTTCCAGAGTCTGCGCGTTCTCCACGGTCATCACGTAAGCTTGTCCGCGTCCTGGAGCAGCGGGACAGTCCCTCACTTGATGTTCTGTTGATCCACAATATAGACAGGCACCCAGTCTCTTCCTACAAACTTGCCAGGTGTGACCTTATTTTTGGCAAAAGTTACAAGCAGCAGCTTGTTGGTTCTGTCCTTGAGCCTGGTGTTGGGGTGCTGGAGCTCGAGGAAGAGGACGCTGAGTTTGCTGCGGGGCCCTCTGCTGTTGTTGTTGAAATGGGCGTTTGTTGGGTCCCACATTTCCGGTATCTCTCTCTCTCGCTTTAGTTTATGCCCCATGTCTCTCTCAACACCTTGTGCCACGCTCAAGATTTCCTCGTAGGTGCGAGCTCGGCTAGTGGTGACAGCAAGGCGAATATCCGGAGACAGCCCCTTCTTGAATCTACGGGCTCTGTCCTCCGGGGTATGAACCATATACTCCGCAAAGTGGCTCAACCTGCTAAATTCAGCAGTGTACTCATCAACAGATAGGTTACCTTGTTCCAGTCTCTCGAATTGGCTTTCGAGAGCTTCCCGAGCCACTTCGGGGTAGAATTTCTCCTTGAATAGCCTCTTGAAGTCCTCCCAGGTAAGGTCAGGAGCAGATAGTTGAGGTTCGTCCCTAAACCAGGTCCGAGCTATGTCGAACAGTTGCAGGCTTGCGGACTCCACTTTGAGATCATCAAGGACCCGAGCAGTCTTCAGGAGTCGCTCTACGTTCTCTATCCATTCATCGGCATAGAGAATGCCTTCAGTTTCATAGAATTCCAGAGGTTTAAGGTTCTTAAAGTCCTTGGCACTTCCTGGCCTCTTTTGTGGTGACTCCTGGGTCCGAAGAGCTTCTGAAAGGCTGGTCCGTAGCAGGGCAGTTTGTTCCTTCTGGGATTCCACTAGACCCTGGAATACTCCAAGTAGCTGTGCCCCATCCAGAGTAACTGCCGGAATAGATGGAGGTAGAGGGAGGGCAAGAGTTTCGGGCACAGTCTGCTCAGCTGGTTTTGATGTGCCTCCTACTGTGTTCCTCGTCTGAACCATTCTGAAAGATTAAGGGGCAGGAAGATTAGAATAGATTACCTGGAAATCAAGGGCGATAGGAAAAATTGACTAGGACCGATATCAAGATTGGAAGTAAAAGATCCTATTCTGTGAATGAGCTTTTATCCTAAAATCCTCAATCTTGTTGCAGGCCTGTTCGGTCCCTAAGTTGAAACCGAACAATTTAGTCGTTTGACCTGCATGGGCCACCACAAAAACGTGTCACGACCCGCACCCGGATATTCGGGCACGAGTGCGTGGGCACGTCCAGCCTACGCCGCAGTGTCGGTGGTAGTACGCTGTCTAGGGCATCTCCACAGTTAAATTAACTCTAGCTCATTCACAGTAATTAAACAGACAAGGAAATGAAAGGAAATGCTGAGATTTTATAACCAGAAAGTGACAATCAGATCCAGAGTTATTACAAAACCAGAAGTTAAATCGGGGACAAACCCGATTACTAAGATGAAAGGAAAACAAATAACTAATGCTAACTACTCTGCAGGAGTAGTCTCCTGTGGGGGAACCGGCTCTGCAACTGTATCACCTGCTGCCTCATAGGGGCCATAATGGGTGGGGACAAGGTTCTCATCATCGCCTAAAGCAACGGATCCAGTCAGGAAAGGAGCAAAGTACACAATGCACAACAAGATTAAACTAAATATTTATGACAATTAAATTGAGTATCATATTGAGAAAATTGCATAAAATAACATCAATATCTCAGAGTTAATGCTATAAACAGGAATATGAGAAAACAGAAATAAATGAGACAGGAAATGAAACTACTACAGTCAGCAAGAACTATAACAAGATCCAGAAACTATCTGTGTGAACTTGTGTTTGTTTTAGAATACATAGTTGGCATGTAGGGGTTTATAAGGCTAATCTGGCCGTCATAAACGGCTATTAAACAGAGATAATCGAGATCCGGCTGAGGGTACAGTCGCGTACCAACAGCTATTAAACACGACAAGGGGAAGGGTAAACTACATGCCTTCTAGTATTCTCCCACCCGACATGAAAAATAAGACATGAACTCCAGTATTCAAGACATAAAATCTAGTGTTCTAGAACTACGTGTAATCATCAAGGGTACTAGTAGAGCAGGGAATTAATTATCACAATATAAAGATTAAACTTGAAGTGCAGGTACTTGCCTGTTGTTTGGATCCAGTTAATTGTACTTCAGGAAAATATTCCAGAGATGGGTCCAGATGCTGAAATAGACATTAACATCATGCTCAGAAGATGTCAAATAGCTAGAAACGCCTATTCTTGGGTCCAATTTGGAGACTAGGACAAAAACGACAGTTTCGGGCCAAAACGGGGTCCGCCGGTGGGCCCGCTTTGCACCGAAAAACGTGTCCGGGTCAACGGTCTCCAAATTCACCAAACTTAGTGTCAACAGGTCAGGAACGCTGATACGAACTCAACGGAACTTCCAGATTAGGATTCCGATGAGCCGATCACAAAATCGCCCGTCGAGCGGGGCCTGTGGGGCCCACGACGCGCGATTTCGTCAACGTTCTCAGAATCGAACCAAACTTGACCCACAGGACCAGCGTATCACTACAAGTCCGATGGCGCAAGTTTTGTCTCGATCCGACGAGTGTACAAGAAGTTAGGGCAAAATACAGAAAAGTCGGATACGGGGCGATGTTCGCGGATACGCGTTGATTTCGGTGTGCACGCACACCCGAATCAGCTTCCGCGAAATCTCACACGTCCGTATCGACGGTGCGCACGTATCTGTGAAGACCGTACGCGACCAAGTCATCCCGTTTGGCGGGGCGTACTCAGTTCCGGGGTGAAACAGGGTCTGGTTTTTCCTGTTTTTGGATCGCGGTGTGCGATCACCACAGGACGCGATGCCCCGAGCGGTTTATCCGGACACCGAGAGGGTCATACAGGCTTCGCAACGTAATTTACGGAATTGAAAACCGAGCTACGAGCAAGAAACTACGTGCACCTGAACTGGGTTGAAAAATCCGAAGAATCCCGTGTCCGTGTCGTGTCCGACACGAAAGAGAGGAAAATTGGGATTTAGGGTTAGGGCTTCGGGTTCTGGGAGCTGCGGTGGGGCCGGCCGGAGGCTGAGGCGGCACTGGCTGGCCGGAGGCCGTCGGGGACGCTGGGGCGCGGCCGGGCGGAGGCACGGCGGAGCGGGACGACGCCGGGAACGGCGGCTGCGGCTGCTGGAGTTGCTGGAAAGGAGAGGAGAGGGGAGAAGGAGGAGGAGGCTTGGGGCGGCTCGCGGCGGCGCGGCGAGGAGGTCGGTGGGGAGTGGCGTCGCCGGCGGAGCTGGGAGGCGGCGGAGCAGCGCGGTGGAGGGGGTGAGGGAGCCGGAGGGGGTGACCGGAGAGGCTCGAGGGGGGGTTTAAGGGAAAGGGGAGGCGGTTGCGTGGGCCGAGGGAGGCGGCGGCCAGCGCGGAGGCGAGGGCGCTGGCCGGGCGGAGCGGCGGCGTCCGCGGGCGGCGGCGCCGGACGCGGGGGGGAACGGGTCAGGGGCTGGGGTTAGGGTTAGCGGGTTCGGGTCGGGTTCGGGTGGACCCGACCCGACCCGATAGGGTTAATGGGCCGCGGGCTGGGCTCGGGCCGGTTGGGCCGGATTTATTAAATAATAAAAATAATAACAATAATAACAATAATAATAAATAAATAATTAATTAATTAGTTTTAGGTGATTTAAAAATAGGTCCGGGGCCCGATAAATTCCAGAAAAATTACCCTAAGTCCGGTTTTTCATTTTACATCCAAAAATATTATTTTCATGATATTTTAATATTATTTATTAATAATTAAAAATTATTTAATATTTGAAAACCCTGATTTTAATTTCAGAAAATTCCCAAAAAATTCCAGAAAATTGTGAAAAATCCTAATTTTAATATTTTTTGAAAAATCAGGGGCTTACAGTACATGATTTAAATTTTGAATAATGAAAGTAAAATCATCAATTTGAATTTAGA
The DNA here is from genome assembly GCA_036927795.1 of Iris macrosiphon. Lineage (NCBI taxonomy): Eukaryota > Viridiplantae > Streptophyta > Magnoliopsida > Asparagales > Iridaceae > Iris > Iris macrosiphon. The sequence goes on along the minus strand of JAYESA010000017.1, from coordinate 146,501,199 downwards.
GGATAGAATTATAGAATTTCAGACTTGAACATGGTGAACTACATTTAAATTATTTTTCAACTTAATGATTTGAATTAAGAATTAAAATTTGATGGTTGGACTAACTAGTTGGATTATTGAGGAGATGAATGAAATTTAAAAAGTTGAAGCATACAAGTGTGAATGGGAATACTATTGGACTCGAATCACTTCTAGAGGAATTTATGATAGTTAGAATCGTGAGACAATTTATAAGCATATGCAAAATCTTGAATGTGTTATATGGACTTAATTTAAATTTCACCTGTGGGTAATTTGAGAGAGTAAGAAGTAATAACCATAGGTTGAATTTCTGATTGGAACAGTAGTCATCTTAACCTTGAAGTGATTGCAGTAGACATGATTAGGATTTAAATTATCGCAAGGAGATTGCGATTGATGTACATGAAGGGTTAACAGATTATGGCTTAATTTTAAATTTCGAGGATGAAATTTTATAAGTTGGGTAGATTGTAAACCCCCAGCTTTTGCAAGAATTTTAAATTGGAATTTTTCACAATTTTCTGGAATTTTCTGGGAATTTTCTGTAATTAAAATCAGGGTTCTTAATTATTAAATAATTTTTAATTGCTAATAAATAATATTAAAATATTATAAAAATAATATTTTTTGGTGCAAAATGAAAAACTGGACTTAGGATAATTTTTCTGGAATTTATTGGGCCTCGGACCTAATTTAAAACACCTAAAAACTATTTAATTATTTATTTATTTAGTAAAATTGATTTTTATTTATTATTATTATTATTATTATTATTATTATTATTATTATTATTATTACCCGGCCCGGCCCATTTCCCCCAGCCCGGCCCACGAACCCGGCCCAGCCCCCTAGCGGGTCGGGTCGGATCCTCCAGACCCGCACCCGACCCGGCTTCTCTACCCGTCTCCCCCAGCCGTGCCCGAGTCTTCCGCCGCCCGCCGCGTCCTCCGCTCCGCTCCGCCCGGCCGCCTCGCCACGTTCCCCCTCTCCTCCGCCTCCCTCGGCCACGACAGCCCTCGCCCCGCCTTTAAATCCTCCCCCGGCCGTCGACCCCCATCGCCTCAGATCCCACTCCGCCGCCTCCTCGCTCCTCCCCTCCACAACCTAGCACCCGCCGCAGCCTCGCCGTGCAGTGCCGCCGTCCAGAACCCCGACCCCGAGCCGCCCAGCCGCACCGCCTTCTCCCCTCTCCGCCTCCTCCTTCTCCCCGCCCGCAGGGAATCAGGCCCAGCCGCCGAGCCCCTCCGGCCCGCCTCCGGCAGCCGCCGCCGCGGCCACGCGTGCCGCCCTAGGCCCCGGCCGGCCTCCCCCGCCGATGTGCCGCCGTCTCTGGTCGCCGGAGAACTCCAGAACCCTAACCCTAATTTCCCCTGTGTCGGACACGTGTCGGACACGTGTCGGACACGAGATTCTTCGGGTTTTTGAGCCCTGTTCAGGTGCGTGTAACTTTCTCCTCGCTGTTCCGTTTTCAATTCCGTAAATTGCGTTGTGAAGCCTGTATGACCCTCTCGGTGCCCGGATAAACCGCTCGGGGCATCGCATCCTGTGGTGATCGTACACCGCGATCCAAAAACAGGAAAAAACTAGACCATGTTTCACCCCGGAACTGAGTACGCCCCGCCAAACGGGACGACTTGGTCGCGTGCGGTCTTCACAGATACGTGAGCGCCGTCGATACGAACGTGTGGGATTTTGCGGAAGCTGATTCGGATGTGCGTGCACACCGGAATCAACGCGTATCCGCGGACATCGCCCCGTATCCGTCTTTTCTGTAATTTACCCTAACTTCTTGTACACGCGTCGGATCGAAACGAAACTTGTGCCATCGGACTCGTAGCAATACGCTGGTCCTGTGACCCAAGTTTGGTTCGATTCTGAGAACGTCGACGAAATCGCGTGTCGTGGGCCCCACAGGCCCCGCTCGACGGGCGATTTTGTGATCGGCTCATCGGAATCCAATTCTGGAAGCTCCGTTGGGTTCGTATCATCGTTCCTGACCTGTTGGCACTAAGTTTGGTAAATTTGGAGACCTTTGACCCTGACACATTTTTCGGTGCAAAGCGGGCCCACATGCGGACCCCGTTTTGACCCGAAACTGCCGTTTTTGCCCTTGTCTCCAAATTGGACTCAAGGACAGGCGTTTCTAGCTATTTGACATTTTATGAGCATGATGGTAATGTTTATTTCAGCATCTGGACACATTTCTGGAAATTTCCCCGAGATACAAAACTGTAATTGGATCCAAACATCAGGCAAGTACCTGCACTTCAAGTTTAATCTTTATATTGTGATAAATAAATTCCTTGCTTTACTAGTACCATTGATGATTACACGTAGTGTTAGAACACTGGATTTCATGTCTTGAACACTGGATTTCATGTCTTGAATACTGGATTTCATGTCTTGCTTTTCGTGTCGAGTGGGAGAATACTAGGAGGCATGTAGTTACCCTTCCCCATGTCGTGACTGCTAGCTGTTGGTACATGACTGTACCATCAGCCTTATTCCTGATTGTTCCTGACTGCTAGTCGTCTATGACGGCCTTATTAGCCTTATAAGCCCCTACATGCCAACTATGTATTCTAAATACACAAGTTCACGCACATAGTTTCTTGTCGTGTTGCAGTTCTTGTTGTCTTGTTACAGTTACACTTCCTGTCACATTTTATTCCTGTTTTACTCATATTTCTGGTTTATAGCAATTAATTATATTTTACTTCTAGTCCTGATTTATAGCATTATTTCTCAGTTAATTTTACTACTTATGCATATTCTCAACATGATGCTTAGTCAGTTATTTTTCTTCCTGTCACAAATATTTAGTTTAAATCTTGTTGTGCATTGTGTACTTTGCTCCTTTCCTGACTGGATCCATTGTTTTAGGCGATGATGAGAACCTTACCCCCACCTATTATGGCCCTATGAGATAGCAGGTGATACAGTTGCGAAGCCGGTTCCTATTCAGGAGACTACCCTTGAGGAGTAATCAACCAGTTAGCTAGTTTTTCCCTTTCAGCATAATATTCGGGTTTGTCCCCGATTTATCTTCTGGCTTTGTATTAACTTTGGATTTGGTTGTCACAGATTAAATATTATGAAATCTTAGCATTCTTATTCCTGTGATTATCCTTGCATGTTTATTATTGTGGATGAGATAGATAATTATTGATCCCAGAGAATGACCTAGACAGCGTACTACCGCCGACACTGCGGCGTAGGCTGGACGTGCCCACTCACTCGTGCCCGAATATCCGGGTGCGGGTCGTGACAGTTCTGGAACTCCTTGTGTATTCACTCGCGTTGAACGAATGAGAAATTTGTTAAGTCTAATGAAAACACATATGCATCCAATAAGTGCATGCGACCAGTGAGTGCATGCGGCTAGTGAGTCCATGCGGCCAGTGAGTCTATGCGGCCAGTGGACGCATGTAGCCAGAAATTATTGTGCGCATTTTGTGTTCCTTTTGATTATTCCCATTTTATTAACTCCTTTTAGTGATTATTGTTGTGTGCTTTCTTATGTTGATACAAATTTATGTTACCAAATAATTTTTGCTTGTAGTTCACGAGACAAGTTTATGTACAAGTTCACGATCTTCACGACACCGTGGGAATATTTGTGTTTGAAAATTTGTTGCATTTGGCATTGAACAATCGAGTGTGAGTATTGCCTATTGTATCACGTATCGCGAATATGATAACTCGTGAAAAGCTCGTACTCGTGACTCGCCATTCTAGGGAAGTTCTCAAGTGTTGTAAGCCCCTGATTTTTCAAAAATATTAAAATTTGATTTTTCGCAATTTTCTGGGAATTTTTTGTAATTAAATTCAGGGTTTTGAATTATTACATGATTTTAAATTGATAATAAATAACATTAAAATATTATAAAAATAATATTTTTGGGTGTAAAATGGAAAATTGGACTTAGGGTAATTTTTTGGAATTTATTGGACCCCGGACCTATTTTTAAATCACCTAAAACTATTTATTTATTTGTTAATTAATTAATTAATTAATTAATTAATTATTAATAATAATAATATATATTTTTCCCGGCCCGTTTCTCTGGCCCAGCCCGCGGCCCACTACCCCGGCCCAGCCCACGACCCGCCTAGCGGGTCGGGTCCATCTGAACCCGACCCGCCCGGACCCGCTCCCCAGCCCCTCTCCCCCGCCTGACTCGCTCCCCCTCCGCGTCCGGCGCCGCCGCCGCGCCACGATCCCGCGTCTACCGCCTTTTCTGTCGCCCGCAGCGCCTGACCCCCGCGCTGGCCGCCGCCTCCCTCGGCCCACGCCACCGTCCCCTCCCCTTTATAAACTCCCCTTCTCCCTCTCCCCGGCCGTCGACCCTTTTCCCCTCCGCCCGTACCACCTCGCCGCCGCCACTGCCAACCGCCGTCGACGATGCCTCGCCAGCCCCCTCCTCCTCCTTCCTCTCCTTCCTCCGCCCACCTCCCGTCGGCTCCGGCGCAACGCAGCAGCGGCAGCAGCGGGCAGCCCGCCTCCGCCTCGCCCCGCCGTGCGGCGACGCAGCCCCGGCCGGCCTCTCCCCGCCGCGAGCCGCCCCGGCCAGCCTGAGCTTCGGCAGTGTCCAGAACCAAACCCTAACCCTAATTTTCCCCAATTTTCGTGTCGGACACGACGCGGACACGGTTTTCCCGATTTTCTCGAGCCCTGTTCAGGTACTCATATCTTTCTCCTCGCTGCCCCATTTTTAATTCCGTAAATTGCCTTGTGAAGCCTGTATGACCCTCTCGGTGCCCGGACAAACCGCTCGGGAAAACGCGTCCTGTGGTGATCGCACACCGCGATCCAAAAACAGGAAAAATATTGACCCGATTCACCCCGGAACTGGGTACGCCCCGCCAAACGGGACGACTTGGTCGCGCACGGTCTTCACAGATACGTGCGCGTCGTCGATACGGACGTGCAGGATTTCGCAGAAGCTGATTCGGATGTGCGTGCACACCGAAATCAGTGCGTATCCGCGGACATCGCCCCGTATCCGACTTTTCTGTATTTCACCCTAACTTTGTGTACACACGTCGGATTGAAACGAAACTTGCGCCATCGGACTCGTAGCGATACGCTGGTCCTGTGACCCAAGTTTGGTTCGATTATGAGAACGTTGACGAAATCGCGTGTCGTGGGCCCCACAGGCCCCGCTCGACGGGCGATTTTGTGATCGGCTCATCGGAATTCAATTCTGAAAGTTCCGTTGGGTTCGTATCTTCGTTCCTGACTTGTTGACACTAAGTTTGGTGAATTTGGAGACCGTTGACCCTGACACATTTTTCGGTGCAACGCGGGCCCACATGCGGACCCCGTTTTGATCCGAAACTGCCGTTTTGTCCTTGTCTCCAAATTGGACCCAAGGACAGACGTTTCTAGCTATTTGATATCTTCTGAGCATGATGGTAATGTTTATTTCAGCATCTGGACACATTTCTGAAAATTTCCCCGAGACACATAACTGTATTTGGATCCAAACATCAGGCAAGTACCTGCACTTCAAAGTTTAATCTTTATATTGTGATAATTAATTCCTTGCTCTAATAGTACCATTGATGATTACACGTAGTGTTAGAATACTGGATTTCATGTCTTGAATACTGGAGTTCATGTCTTGCTTTTCGTGTGGGGTGGGAGAATACTAGAAGGCATGTATTTTACCCTTCCCCCTGTCATGTCTGATAACTGTTGGTATGCGACTGTACCATCAGCCTGATACTCGATTGTTCATGTCTGATAGTCGTCTATGACGGCCTGATTAGCCTTATAAACCCCTACATGCCAACTATGTATTCTAAATACACAAGTTCACGCACAATAGTTTCTTGTCGTGTTGCAGTTCTTGTTGTCTTGTTACAGTTACATTTCCTGTCTCATTTTATTCCTGTTTTACTCATATTCCTGGTTTGTAGCAATTAATCATGTTTTACTTATAGTCCTGATTTATAGCATTATTTCTCAGTTAATTTTACTACTTATTTATGTATATTCTCAACATGATGCTTAGTCAGTTATTTTCTAACTGTCACAAATATTTAGCTTAAATCTTGTTGTGCATTGTGTACTTTGTTCCTTTCCTGACTGGATCCGTTGATTTAGGCGATGATGAGAACTTTGCCCCCACCTATTATGGCCCCTATGAGGCAGCAGGTGATACAGTTGCGGAGCCGGTTCCCACACAGGAGACTACTCCTGCGGAGTAGTTAGCAGTATTTATTTATTTTTCTTTCATCCTAGCAATCGGGTTTGTCCCCGATTTAATTTCTGGATTCTGTAATAAACTCTGGATCTGTTGTCACATTCAGTTTATGAAATCTTAGCATTCTTTTTCCTGTTATTTTTCCTTGCCTATTTAATTATTGTGAATGAGCTATATTTTATATTACCTGTGATTATGCCCTAGACAGCGTACTGCCGCCGACACTGCGGCGTAGGCTGGACGTGCCCACGTACTCGTGCCCGAATATCCGGGTGCGGGTCGTGACACGTGTCCACGACTCGAGAACTTAAAATAATCTAGTAATGATTAAACAAGATAATATTTACCTAGATCATTGGTAGGAAAGAATATTGTGCTACCGGCTACCCCGATCTCTAAGGGCCCCATACAGCATGGAACAACCCTGCTAGGCTAGGTCTCCATGACTGACCAAGTTTACGCGTGTTGCGGCACTTACAAGACAAGTTTATATACAAGTTTATGTTACAAGACAAGTTTATGTTTATAAAGTGAGTTTATGATCACAAGTTTAAGTTTATGCTTACAAGTTCAAATTTTTGTTAATGGCAAAGTAACAAGTTATGTTGTAGTGATGTTAATGTGCATTTAAGTTTACTCGACAAACGTACCCTTGGCCATCCGGGTTGAGTGCAGTGCTGGTGGTAGCAATATTCTTCAAAGTATGCATTTGTTAGTAATTAGGTTTGTGATAACCCTAGCTAGTTAATTATAACAAGACGAAGGCATGGTTGACCGTACAATGAATGTTTGTCTATTCCTTAATCTCGCCCTTGTAATTCATCATTTCGGGGCATGGTTAGGGTGCTAAGTTCTGCTCGGGTGAAGGTCTGCAACCCCGGTTCTTGTTTGCTTTAAGAGTTGTGGTCCCGACCCAGAGTAGTTCCTATGCCCTCTTGCCGCTCGTCGCCTTACTTTCCTTTATAACACTTGTTATCAGTTCTTTCGGTTATATTTTTTAGACAAGTACATTGGTACCGTACAAGTCTCGATCCGCATTAATTTTTTTATGTCTCTTTTCTGCTGTATGTTGTGATGTGTTTGGTCTATCACCTTGAGATCCTTTGTGGTACTTGTTGCTTGAGGTTCTGACCCCACTGGTTTGTATGGCCAGATTACCCCGAGGAGAACCAGGGTCCACCACACTTCCAGCAAGATGGCTCGCACTCGTAGAACTGCGGCCAAAGCTCGCGAGTGGGTTTCCTTCCTCCACCCCTCATAGTATTATTTTATTTTGTAGTATTTTAGCAAGATGTAGTGTTAGCCCCTTATTTTGAGATCACTTCTCTGACTTCGATCAACATGATGTATGTATTAGACCATTGTAAAAGCATGAAAAATTTACAGGCCGCATAGAACTCATGCCGTATAAAACATGATCTATGCGGCTAGATAGAAAGTTGCATAATAATCTACATGTGGCCAGAGCAACCAAGTAGCAAGATGTCGCATAAAGAGCTTCTGATACAGTCTCCAATGTCTGACATAAAGTTCTTACAACTTCAAAATTCGTAAAGGGGCGGCATACAAAAAGACAGAAAGTAGCATATGCATTAATGGCCTCGACAGACGTGTCACGCTACGTGTCCTTCCATCTGCAACTTCGGCCATATGCAACCTAGTCAATATGCGACCGACGTATCCATTCGAACAAAGCCATATGAGAGCACGTATGCGGACTGGACGAGCATGCGGCCACGACATCATGCGGCCTGAGTATCCATCTGACCAAGTGTCACGACCCGCACCCGGAAATTCGGGCACGAGTGCGTGGGTACGTCCAGCCTACGCCGCAGAGTCGGCGGTAGTACGCTGTCTAGGTCAAATCCATCTAAACTAAACTAGCTCATTCACAATTAACATAGGCAAGATAATAATGAGAACAGAAACTTAAGATTGCAACTGAAATAAATACGACAACAGATTTAAATGTTTTAGTACAGAAATTCAAAATGAAATCGGGGACAAACCCGATTAAATAAGATAAGAAACAGAAATAAAAGGTAGCTACTGCTAGCTACTCAGCAGCAGGGGTCTCCTGGGTGGGATCTGGCTCCTCATAAGTATCATCTGTCCCCTCGTAGGGACCATAATATGTAGGGGCAAGGTCCTCATCATCGCCTAAATCAACAGATCCAGTCAGGAAAGGAGCAAAGTACACAGTGCACAACAAGATTAAACTAAATATTTATGACAATTAAAATGAATATCATGTTGAGAAACTGCATAAAAGAACATCAATATCTCAGAGTTAATGCTGTAAACAGGAATATGAGAAAACAGAAATAAATGAAACAGGAATTGAAACTACAACAGTCAGCAAGATATATAACAAGACCAGAAACTATCTGTGTGAACTTGTGTTTGTTTTTAGAATACATAGATGGCATATAGGGGTTTATAAGGCTAATCCGGCCGTCATAAACGGCTATTAAACAGGGTAAATCGAGATCCGGCTGAGGTACAGTCGTGTACCAACAGCTATTAAACATGGCAGGGGAAAGGGTAAACTACATGCCTTCTAGTATTCTCCCACCCGACATGAAAAATAAGACATGAACTCCAATATTCAAGACATGAAATCCAGCATTTCAAACACTAGGTGTAATCATCAAGGGTACTAGTAAGGCAGGGAATTAATTATCACAATATAAAGATTTAACTTGAAGTGCAGGTACTTGCCTGTTGTTTGTATCTGATTAATTTATTCTTGGAGAAATTTCTAGAGATGAGTCCAAAACATGAAATAGACATTACCATCACGCTCAGAAGATGTCAAATAGCTAGAAATACCTGTCCTTGGGTCCAATTTGGAGACAAGGGCAAAAACGACAGTTTTGGGTCAAAACGGGATCCGCCGGTAGGCCCGCTTTGCACCGAAAAACGTATCCGGATCAACGGTCTCCAAATTCACCAAACTTAGTGTCAACAGGTCAGGAACGCTGATACGAACCCAATGGAACTTCCAGATTTGGATTTCGATGAGCCGAACACAAAATCGCCCGTCGAGCGGGGCCTGTAGGGCCCACGACACGCGATTTCGTCAACGTTCTCAGAATCGAACCAAACTTGACCCACAGGACCAGCGTATCACTACGAGTCCGATGGCGCAAGTTTCGTCTCGATCTGACGAGTGTACAAGAAGTTAGGGCGAATTGTAGAAAAGTCTAATACGGGGCGATGTCCGCGGATACGCGTTGATTCCGGTGTGCACGTACACCCGAATCAGCTTCCACGAAATCTCACACGTCCGTATCGACGACGCGCACGTATCTGTGGAGACCGCACGCGACCAAGTCATCCCGTTTGGCGGGGCGCACTCAGTTCCGGGGTGAAACAGGGTCTGGTTTTTCCTGTTTTTGGATCGCGGTGTGCGATCACCACAGGACGCGATGCCCCGAACGGTTTGTCCGGACACCGAGAGGGTCATACAGGCTTCACAACGCAATTTGCGGAATTGAAAACGGGGCTACGAACAAAAAGTTATACGCACCTGAAGGGGATCCGAAAATCAGGGTCGAGCCGAGTCCGACACGTGTCGGACACGGGAATCTGAATTAGGGTTAGGGCTCGGCTTGCTGCGGCGGTGGCCGGTGGTCGGCACGGCTACGGGGAGGCCGAGGGTGGCTGGGGGTGCTGCGGCGGAGGGCGGCGCAGCACGGTGGCGCGCTGGGAGGCGGCGGAGGCGGCGCCGGCTGCTGCTGCTGGTGCTGCTCGTTGCTGCTGCCGGAGACGGAGGAGGAAGGAGGAGGAGAGGCTGGCGGTGCAGGGCGGAGCTGGGCGGTCGGCGAGGCGGTCGGCGAGGAGAGGGACGGCGGCGGCGAGGAGTTAGGGTTAGGGTTACGGTGGCTGGAGAAGGAAGAAGAAGAAGAGGGGGAGAGAGTTTAAATAGGGGAGGAGGCGGTTAGGGGGAGGCCGAGCACGGCGGAGGGTGAGGTGACGTGGCCGCGGAGAGCGGCGCTGCGCGCGGAGGGCGGCGGGGGAGTCGGGGTCGTGGGGGAACGGTTCGGGCGGGTTGGCGGGTTGGCGGGTCGGGTCTAACCAACCCGACCCGACCCGATAGGAGGGTTGGGCTGGGCTGCTGCTGGGTCGGTCCACTGGGCCGGGCCGGCCCAAGAAGAAAAGAAAAATAATAATAATAATAAATAAATAAATAAACAGTTAATTTATTAATTAATTAAAAATTATTTTTAGGCATTTAAAAATAGGTCTGAGGCCTAGAAAAATCCAGAAAAATTACCCTAAGTCCAGTTTTTTTCATTTTACACCCAAAATATTATTTTTATGATATTTTAATATTATTTATTGTCAAATAAAAATCATTTATTAATTAAAACCTTGATTTTAATTACAAAAAATTCCCAAAAAATTCCAGAAAATTGGGAAAAATCCAAGATTTAATAATTTAAAAATTCAGGAGGTTTACAACCTACCCAACTTACAAAAATTTCGTCCTCGAAATTTAAGAATAACAATGGGACAAAAAGCCGGGAAATTAAAATATACCTCAGGGTTCAAAAAGATAGGGGTATCGTTCTCTAATCTCGTCTTCTCGCTCCCAGGTGGATTCGCCGGGAGAATGGTGCTTCCAAGCTACGCGAACCAGGGAAATGACCTGGTTCCGTAGAACTTTCTCCGATCGATCCAGTATCTCCACGGGTTGCTCTTGGTAAGTCACACTTAGGCCTACTTCGAGCTCTGAGTGATCCAAAATATGGCTGGGGTCTGACACGTACTTTCTCAGCTGCGACACGTGGAAGACGTTATGGACTCCATCCAGAGAGGGTGGCAATGCCAGTCGGTATGCCACTTCTCCGACTTTCTCCTGTATGCCAAAAGGTCCAATAAATCTTGGGCTGAGTTTTCCACTCCTTCCGAACCTAATGGTGCCACGTGTCGGGGAAATCTTTAAGAATACCAGCTCTCCAACCTTTAACAAAGTCATAATCAAATCTTAGTTCCATAATCAAAATATTTAAATTGACTTAATTTCATAAATTTAATTACCTCAAATTCCAAGGGCCTTCGGTGGCTATTTGCCCAATGTCGTTGCCTGTCTTGAGCCACTCGAAGTCTGTCCCTTATTTGCTTTACCTTCTCCGCTGAATCGATCACCATCTCTGGTCCCAGCAGGGCTCTTTCTCCAACGTTGTCCCATGATAGAGGGGTACGACATCTTCGTCCATACAGAGCTTCAAATGGAGTCATCTCAATACTTGCTTGGTAACTGTTATTATAAGAGAACTCCACAAGATGTAGGTAGTCTTCCCAGGATCCTCCAAAATCTAGAACACATGTACGGAGCATATCTTCAAGTGTCTGGATTGTACGTTCCGATTGTCCATCGGTTTGGGGATGATAAGCTGTGCTGAATTTGAGCTGCGTCCCCAAGCTGGCTTGTAAACTCTTCCAGAAGTGAGAGGTGAATCTTGAATCTCGGTCGAAGACAATACTTACTGGAACTCCATGCAGCCTAACAATATGTCTGATATATAAATCTGCCAGCTTTTCTGTAGATAGCCCCACTTTGAAAGGTAGAAAAAGTGCAGACTTGGTCAGTCTATCTACTATCACCCAGATTGCATCATTTCCACTAGGTGTCCTTGGAAGTCCGGAAACAAAATCCATTGTGATATGTTCCCACTTCTACTCCGGAATGGGTAGTGGTTGAAGCAATCCTCCAGGTCTTTGTCTTTCTGCCTTGACTTGCTGGCACACTAAACAACGAGATACGAACCTGGCTACTTCTCTTTTCATGCCATGCCACCAAACATGCGTCCTCAGGTCCTTGTACATCTTGTTGGCTCCTGGATGTATAGAGTATTACGATCTGTGCGCCTCTTGCATAATTTCTTCTCTTATGTCTCCTTGGGGTACACATAATCTATCGCCATGCCTCAATGATCCATCTTCATGAATTCTGAAATCTTCCACTAATCCAGCTTGCACTTGTCCTCGGAGGCTTCGCAGGCCTTCGTCTTGAAACTGAGCCTCCTTGATCTTGTCTATTAAAGTAGACTAAATCTGCAAGTTCATCATTTGGCCTTCTTTTCCTGGGATGATTACTTCAATACCTAAACTTTCCAAGTCCTCTAGCAGGTGTCTGTCCATAGTCAAGTACATCGCCATAGGATATCTGCTTAGAGCATCAGCAACTACATTGGCCTTCCCAGGATGATATTGAAGGGTGATATCAAAGTCTTTCATTAGTTCCAGCCACCTTCTTTGCCTCATGTTTAGCTCTTTCTGGGTGAAGATATATTTTAAACTTTTATGGTCTGTAAATATTTCCACCATTTCTCCATAAAGATAATGCTTCCATAGTTTAAGAGCAAAAATGACAGCTGCCAATTCTAAATCATGAGTTGGATAGTTCTTTTCATGGGGTCGAAGCTGTCTAGAGGCATATGCTATTACTTTCTTGTTCTGCTCCAAAACACAACCTAGACCTTTTCCGGAAGCATCACTATAAATAGCGAAACCTCCGGTTCCAGAAGGTAAGGTCAGAATAGGGGCAGTAGTCAGCCTTTTCTTCAATTCCTCGAAAGCATGCTGACATTCATCAGTCCAGGTGAACTCTTCATCCTTCCTTGTTAATTTTGTCATGGGCTCCGCAATTCTAGCAAAGTCCTTCACAAACTTTCGATAGTAGCCAGCTAGTCCCAGGAAGCTTCTAATCTCTGCTACAGAGTCTGGAGTGGGCCAGAATTCTACTGCAGCTATCTTCTTAGGATCTACTGCTATTCCATCTCCAGTCACAACATGTCCCAAGAATTCTACTTTGTCTTGGAAGAAAGCACATTTAGATAATTTTCCATAAAGTTTTTCCTTCCTCAAAGTCTCCAATGCTAACCTCAAATGTTCTTCATGTTCTTCGGGGGTCTTGGAGTAGATCAAAATATCATCAATGAAGACCACTACAAATTTGTCTAGGTATGGCTGGAAAACTCTGTTCATTAAGTTCATAAAAACTGCTGGAGCATTTGTCAACCCGGACGGCATTACTAAGAATTCGTAGTGTCCGTTCCGGGTATTGAAAGCAGTTTTAGGGATGTCTTCCTTCCTCACCCTTACTTGGTGGTAACCAGACCTCAAATCAATCTTTGAAAATACTCGAGCTCCACTCAACTGATCAAATAGGTCATCTATCCTGGGCATGGGATACTTATTCTTAATTGTTAAGGCATTCAATGCCCTATAGTCAATACACATTCGGGATGTTCCGTCCTTCTTGGGCACAAATAATACTGGAGCTCCCCAGGGCGAGACACTAGACCTAATGAAACATTTGTCTTCTAGTTCTTTGATTTGCTCATTTAGTTCTATTATCTCCTTCTTGTTGATTCTGTAGGGATTTTGAGATACTGGTGCTGCTCCTGGCACTAAGTCAATGGAGAATTCAACTTCTCGGTCTGGGGGTAAGCCTGGGAGATCCTCAGGGAAGACATCAAGGTATTCAGATATGATAGGTAGTGGCACTTCTTCTGTTATTAGGGCTCCACAAATTTTGTTATTACCCATTTCTCTAGAACCTCTAGCAAATTCAAATTCTGGCTTGTCAGGGGGCCTGAAGATTACACTACCTCTGTGGCAGTCTATTGTGGCATAATGTTGACTTAACCAATCCATACCCAGTATAATGTCAAAATTGGGCACTGGCATTACAAGTAGTCTAGCATACAGTTCTCTTCCACATAATGTAATAGGACAATTGTTACAGGCATCACTAACCGGGATGATTCCTCCACCGGTAATGATCATATAACAATTCCTAAGGGGTTTAGTGATTAAGCTATGCTTCATAAGAAAATCTACTGACATGAATGAATGTGAAGCTCCAGAGTCAAATAAAGTAATAGCTGGTATTGAATTTATAAGCACAGAACCTGTGATCACGTCTGCTGTGGCCTCAGCTTCATCCAGAGTCATTGCATAAGCACGGCCTTGCTGCGGTGCACCCCTCTGTTGCTGCTGGTGCTGAGCAAAGCGTTATTGTTGTGTTGGAAGTGGGGGTCCCCTCTGCTGTACTGCTGGGGCCCTGGCCTGGGCTGGAGCCTTTTGTGCAGCGGTGCGTCCTTGAGCAGCTGGACAGTCCCTCATTTGATGCGCTGCTGAGCCGCAGTAGAGGCAGGCACCTAGCCTCTTCCTGCAGACTTGCCAAGTATGACCTGGTTTTTGGCAAAAGTTACAAGCAGCAGCTTGTTGGTTCTGTCCCTGAGCCTGGTGTTGAGGTGCTAGAGCTCTAGGGAGAGGACGCTGAGTTTGCTGCGGGGCCCTCTGCTGTTGTTGTTGTTGTTGTTGAAAAGGGCGTTTGTTGGGTCCCGCATTTCTGGTATCTCTCTCCCGTTTCAGTTTATGCCCCATATCTCTCTCAACGCCTTGTGCCACGCTCAGGATTTCTTCATAGGTGCGAGCTCGGCTGGTGGTGACAGCAAGGCGAATATCCGGAGACAGCCCCTTCTTGAATCTACGGGCTCTGTCCTCCGGAGTACGAACCATGTACTCCGCAAAGTGGCTTAACCTGCTAAATTCAGCAGTATATTCATCAACAGACAGGTTACCTTGTTCCAGTCTCTCGAATTGGCTTTCGAGAGCTTCCCGAGCCACTTCGGGGTAGAATTTCTCCTTGAATAGTCTCTTGAAGTCCTCCCAGGTGATGTCAGGAGCAGATAGTTGGGGTTCATCTCTGAACCAGGTTTGAGCAATGTCGAACAGTTGCAGGCTTGCGGACTCCACTTTGAGGTCATCAGGGACCCGAGCAGTCTTCAGGAGTCTCTCGACATTCTCTATCCACTCATCGGCATAGAGAATGCCCTCAGTTCCGTAAAATTCCAGGGGTCTTAGATTCTTGAAGTCTTTAGCACTCTCTGGCCTTTTGAGTGACGACTCCTGGGACTTAAGAGCTTCTGAGAGACTGGTCCGCAGAAGTGCAGTCTGTTCTTTCTGGGATTCCACCAATCCCTGGAATACTCCAAGTAGCTGTGCCCCATCCAGAGTAACTGCCGGAACAGATGGAGGCGGCGGGAGTGCAAGAGTCTCGGGCACATTCTGCTCAGCTGGTTCTGATGTGCCTCCTACTGTGTTCCTTGTCTGGACCATTCTGAAAGATTAAGTGATAGGGAAGATCAGAATAGAATACTTGGAAATCAAAGGCGATAGGAAAATTGAGCAGCAATGATATCAAGAATTGAAATAAGGACCATATACTGTGAATGAGCTTTTCCTAGAATCCTCAATTTTATTCCATACCCTGTCCTAGGGTATTACCCTATTTAAGGATAGGACCTGCATGGGCCACCATAAAAACGTGTCACGACCCGCACCCGAAAATTCGGGCACGAGTGCGTGGGTACGTCCAGCCTACGCCGCAGAGTCGGCGGTAGTACGTTGTCTAGGTCAAATCCATATTTACTAACTAGCTCATTCACAATTAACATAGACAAGATAATAATGAGAACAGAAACTTAAGATTGCAATTGAAATAAATGTGACAACAGATTCAAATGTTTAGTACAGCAAAATCGGAATAAAATCGGGGATAAACCCGATAAATAGGATAAGAAACAGAAATAAAAGATAGCTACTACTAGCTACTCTGCAGCAGGGGTCTCCTGGGTGGGATCTGGCTCCTCATAGGTATCATCAGTCCCCTCATAGGGACCATAATAAGTAGGGGCAAGATCCTCATCATCGCCTAAATCAACAGATCCAGTCAGGAAAGGAGCAAAGTACACAGTGCACAACAAGGTTAAACTAAATATTTATGACAATTAAATATTGAATATCAGGTTGAGAAACTGCATAACAGAACATCATTATCTCAAAGTTAAAACTGTAAACAGGGATATGAGAAAGCAGAAATAAATGAGACAGGAAATGAAACTACAACAGTCAGCAAGATATATGTAACGAGACCAGAAACTATCTGTGTGAACTTGTGTTTGTTTTTAGAATACATAGTTGGCATGTAGGGGTTTATAAGGCTAATCCGGCCGTCATAAACGGCTATTAAACAGGGGAAATCGAGATCCGACTGAGGTACAGTCGTGTACCAACAGCTATTAAACATGACAAGGGGAAGGGTAAACTACATGCCTTCTAGGTATTCTCCCACCCGACATGAAAAACAAGACAGGAACTCAAATATTCAAGACATGAAATCCAGCATTTCTAACACTAGGTGTAATCATCAAGGGTACATGTAAGGCAGGGAATTAATTATCATATATATAAAGATTAACTTGAGGTGCAGGTACTTGCCTGTTGTTTGGATCTGATTAATATTGGCTCTTGGGGAAAAATTCCAGAGATGAGTCCAAAAGCTGAAATAGACATTACTAACACGCTCAGAAGATGTCAAATAGCTAAAAACGCCTGTCCTTGGGTCCAATTTGGAGACAAGGGCAAAAACGGCATTTTTCGGTGCAAAGCGGGCCCACAGGCCGAGGGTGGCTGGGAGGCGGCGGAGGCGGCGCCGGCTGCTGCTGCTGGTGCTGCTCGTTGCTGCTGCCGGAGACGGAGGAGGAAGGAGGAGGAGAGGCTGGCGGTGCAGGGCGGAGCTGGGCGGTCGGCGAGGCGGTCGGCGAGGAGAGGGACGGCGGCGGCGAGGAGTTAGGGTTAGGGTTACGGTGGCTGGAGAAGGAAGAAGAAGAGGGGGAGAGAGTTTAAATAGGGGAGGAGGCGGTTAGGGGGAGGCCGAGCACGGCGGAGGGTGAGGCGACGTGGCCGCGGAGAGCGGCGCTGCGCGCGGAGGGCGGCGGGGGAGTCGGGGTCGTGGGGGAACGGTTCGAGCGGGTTGGCGGGTTGGCGGGTCGGGTCTGACCAACCCGACCCGACCCGATAGGAGGGTTGGGCTGGGCTGCTGCTGGGCCGGTCCACTGGGCCGGGCCGGCCCAAGAAGAAAAGAAAAATAAAAATAAAAATAATAATAAATAATAATAAATAAATAAACAGTTAATTAATTAATTAATTAAAAATAGGTCTGAGGCCTAGAAAAATCCAGAAAAATTACCCTAAGTCCAGTTTTTTTCATTTTACACCCAAAATATTATTTTTATAATATTTTAATATTATTTATTGCCAAATAAAAATTATTTATTAATTAAAATCTTGATTTTAATTATAAAAAATTCTCAGAAAATTCCAGAAAATTGAAAAAAATCCAAGATTTAATAATTTGAAAATTCAGGGGGTTTACACCAAGGCCAAAAAGGAAGCATATGCGCTCGCAACGCCCTATGCGACCTCGCCAACGTGCGGCCAGAGTGTCCGTTCGACCAAAGGCTCAAACAAGAGCACGTATGCGGATACAAAACCCATGCGGCCTCGCCATCATGCGGCCAAGTTGTTATGCAGCCTCCAGCTCACAAGATGTTCCTATTACAACTGCAAAGATCTTCGCACAGTTGGTGCTGACCACGTGTCCAGCAAACCATGTCACGCACACAACGGGTTAAAAATAACCCCGAGATCTATTCAATAACATATCTCAACCAAGACCACGCGATAATCTGCCCATGGCATGCGGCGATAGTTGCAACCGTATTATGTTGAAGGATCCTTATGCGGCCACCAAACAGAGGCATATGTGGCATCCATAGCCTATCAGCACGATGGCTATAAATGGGAGCAACTTGAATGTTCTAAAGGCTGGCTATCTGCGAACCTACAGTCAAGCTAAAGAGAAGAGCTTCCTCCTCCTGCATCAGATCGTCCACGGAGTAAAGAGAGTTGCTACACTCCTAACACCCCATCGTCACCCCCCAGAAAATAAATTTGTACTTAGATTGTCTCCTAGGACTTCTCTGTACTTTCTTTTCGTTTGTTAATTAAATCAAGCTCTCTTAGAACCTTCGAATTTAAATGGCAAACAAGATGGCGACTCTGTTGGGGACGTCCTTATCCTCTGATGAGAATGTGGTGACGCGCTATGATGTAGCCAAGCTAGTTTCAACCCAGAGGATGGTGGTAGTCCGCTTCGACCAGCAGGCCATCGAGGAGATGCTCTCGGAGGGAAGCTATGTCACACCCCGATTCCATAAAATCGATAGTCGTCCCTCAGACGTGACGTCATGAGTGCCTAGGTTTCGTAACGCACAAGGCCAAGGTATTTTATATAACGAGCACATAATCAGAATACGCAGATAATTAAAACATAATATTGAAACATGGAAAAAATTTCTTTATTGATAATGAACATCTTTTACAAACTCTTGAATGAGTCAGATAATTGTCGCACGGGCTTACAAAAGTGGACTCAAAATGAGATAATTGTCATGTACATTATATACTTTTATTAAAACTTTAAAACTATAGACACCTTCGGACGAAGCTATCGCCTTTCCATGGAGCTGCATAAGTTATGTGCACGAGCTCCTGGATCTTCAAAACGCTTCTTGGAAGGCACGATCAGGACGTGCCGGTAGGTGGACTGGATTGGGAAGTCGCTCTAGCTTCTTGCAGGATCTTCTTGGCGCAGGAAACATGTTACAACGAGGGTCAGTACATCGAAATGCACTGGTGAAGGTGAGCTAACCCAACTATACCAATCAACACGTTGTTTATATGAAGCATGCAAGTTATTATGTGATCTTTTTATCTTGCCTTAGTCCATTTTACAAGCAAGCATTAGATATGGAAGTGCAAGTTATTATGTGATCTTTTTATCTTGCCTTAGTCCATTTTACAAGCAAGCATTAGATATGGAAGTTTATTGAAATAAATATGCCACCGTTCGGTGACTTTTACCTGCCCGTCTGAACCACCTACACAATACTTACCATGACCTTCCCTGCCACGAAGACATAGTTATCTTGCACAGTTTAAATATACGAGGGGATCACTGGCATGATGCCAAAATGGACGAGTTATAGTCATAGACGAGGATGGTGTGCAACGCAAGGAACATGAAGCGCTATATGCCATCCCGTCTTGTACATGAGACTTATAGTAAAGTTTCGTCCGGATCAGATCGGTGTCAGTGCCCCAGGAATCGTCCGCAGGAACCATAAAATCTTGTGCACAAGTTGTCCATGATCAAGCGGCATCTAATATTAAGTTATCAATTGATGAAGTATAAAGCAACG
Organism: Iris macrosiphon; assembly: GCA_036927795.1. Classification (NCBI taxonomy): domain Eukaryota; kingdom Viridiplantae; phylum Streptophyta; class Magnoliopsida; order Asparagales; family Iridaceae; genus Iris; species Iris macrosiphon. The sequence goes on along the minus strand of JAYESA010000017.1, from coordinate 146,481,842 downwards.
CAAGCACGAGACAAATAACATGGCATGATCTGTTTTGCATAGTCTTCCTAATCAATTTATTGCATAGCACGGTGTGTTCTATACATAGCATAATCATAGAAGAAGTATATATTCTAAATAGAAATGAAACACTATGAAAGAACATTTTTTAGCAAACTAGCATGCAACGAGGTAACCGTTCACAAGTTGGTTGACAACACAAGCAATCCAAGTCTATTCATTTTTATCTTGACATCTTTTAGTTATTATGGTGTCGTCTGATCGGAACAATCAAGAAGGCAAGATTTTAGATGTGAAGACTTGGAAGAAGGGTCAACTAAATCAATTTATAGCCACTCACAAGTTGGTTGGAGAGAGGAAAGGAAATAGGTGCTTCAAGTCTCCGCTCGCACGACGTCTACTGCAAGATCACCTGCATTGCCACGAACAAATAATCAATATCTCTTCTACTCTTTTCAAGCTCAAAATGACATGCGGTTCAACAATGAAGGCAATGAAATCCATCAAAACCGTTCAAATAATCAATAATCAGCTAACCGTGGACGGCAACCATCGTCGATGACTATAAGAGTTGGAAGCACTCGACGAAAGCGCATTGAGTTATACCAAGCACGTCTCTTTGGAGCATTCAACAAGCAGGTCAAGGAGAAAACCTTCAAAGTGGGAGATCTCATCTTGACAGTAAGAAGACCGATGGTTATGACCCACAAGACAGCCGGTAAATTTCAGCCTAAATGGGAGGGCACGTTCGTCGTGGAGTCTGTATTCTCCAACGGCGCCTACTGGCTCGCAAAACCCAACGATGACTTGCTCATGATGCCTATCAACGACAAGTTCCTGAAAAATTACTACGTCTAAACTTGACTTGTACTCCCCTCATCACTAGCGGGATAACCTAGATGTACATCTCTACACTCTTGGTTCTTCATCCCCAATAAGTGCCTATGAGCAACTTTTTTTCCTTCTTTACAAATTCCTGTAAAAGTTATAATCTGTATCCAGGAGTCCTGGATACGCAACAGAGGATGGATCCTTAAAGTCTTTCCAGTGGAGCAGTCCTCAGGTCCACTCGCACACTCCTGCAGTGACCACTCAAAAATCAATTTCGTTAGACACTAGCCATGCTCATATTACCTCTGAGATATCATCCCACCAATCTCCCCAGCGGAGCAATTCTCATGTATATATTCATTTTAGGATAGACCACACTCAGCGAGTTTATCGAACATTGGTTCACGTCCATATTACCTCTGAACTATCGTCCTAACATTTTTTTCCGGCCGAGTTTGCCATGTCCATATTACCTTTGAGCAAACCTCCCAAATTTTGGCTATCGATTATCACGTCCATATTACCTCTAATATCGGTTATTCCCACTTATCATCCGTATTCACCAAGGTACACCAGCGGTGTTAAGTCTACAAAAATGGTCACGTCCATATCACCTCTGGCAGGGCTTGTTCCAAAATCCATTACTTGCACTAACGTGCGCAAAAAGTATTGGATCCACAAAACTTATCATGTCCATATTACCTCTAATAGAGATTGTTTTTGAACTTATTATTTGCACTCAACGTGCGCAACAAATAATAAGTCCACAAAAAAATCTTCTAGTAGGATGTCCACAAACGTGCGCAACAAATAATAAGTTCACAACCATAACTGGTATATTTGATCATGTATAATTATACTCTGTTAGTGCAGCATTTTGTATTCACTAGCTTCATGATCATATGTTGTATATAATTTGGGACGCTTTTGTACTTTCATATATGATATACTTTTGTAGTTGATGTTGATGTTAAAATATTAAGATACTAGGATTTGTCGACCTTTAAGACTGACGTCATAACATGCTAGAGTCCACCCATATATTTTCTAGACAACCTTAGCACATTGCGGTTTACTTCGGTATTCTGCAAGATGTGGTTGGCCATGTCAGTACTCGTATTTATCCAGTATTCTTGGAGCAGGACGTGACAATTGTAATCTATATTATGCACAATATACTAATTCTATTACTTAAATTAAATAATATAAGAATATAATTAAGCAAGATTCAAATATATGATAAATAAAATACAATTTTATTGAATCAATATTTTACATTACATTTACAAAAGATTATATTTACGTGAGCTCCTATTCACAAATATCAATTGGCTCAAGGGCATATCTATCAACACTTAAACCAAAACAAAACTCATTTCCATTTGTAACACTGCAAACCATATTTGTCTAGGTGCAACTCTAGTCATAGCGACTCCATTAATTACTATAATATCGCTTTCCCTAACCAGAGTATCTATCTGTTTACGTTGCAAATGTCCAGACCAACTAAGTCAATTTTTTTTTATATTCTCCTCAATTAACATCACCTCTAAGTTTCCACGAATATATTTATAATTACATAAGACCCCAAAATCTTTTAAGTTCTTCGACAGTTCTCCAAATTAGTAACAATTGAGATATAGGAGTCAGGGTAAACTTGTTAAAATGATGAATATTTCTTAAGTTTAACGAAATAAGTATTTTTGGATAATTTTATTCCTCTTTGTCCTCCATCCATCCACAAGCGAGCTCGTTTGTGCGGATAGGAAAGAAGATAATGAAGCGACTTCGAAGAGGAAAAAAATTATTTCTGAGGTTTAGAGTAGAAAAGATTAAAGGGGAAGAAAATGTAGTGTTCATGTGACATAGAATTTGAGAAAAAACTATTAACAATAACAGTGAAAGGAGAGGAAAAAAGAGAGCGGATAATAACGTGGAAAAGAGATAAAGAGAGGGAGGATATTAATTATTTTTGAGTTGAAGAAGAAGTGAGCAAAGTGAAGACGGAGAGTTGGTGTTTAGATGATTTAGACAGAGGGAGGGGACTCGTAAACTCAATTTACCATAAACTAAATTGTTTTTGTTTTGGATTACCTTCTAAGTGAATGAATACACCCGAGGGGCTTATACCTTAAGACATAAACTAAAATTCCAATATAGAAAAATAAACTAAAACGACTTATAAGCTAAAACAATGTAGGAGAGTTTGGGCTTACATTCAAAAGATTTATATTTTGTACACAAACTATATCGACAGTTACGATATGAGTATGGATATATACCACATACATTGTTTAGGGTCTACTTGGATTTCGGAAAAAAAATAAGCAGAGTTAGGTGGGGTTAAGTGAGGGGAGTAGAGTTAATACATATAACATTGCTTGGATTAGAAGAAGAGTTAAGTGGAGTGTGTTTAATAACTCTTGTTTCAATTAGAGGTTTTGAGTTAGGAAAACATTAATAAAAATATAATAGTTACCAAAATGTCCTTATTACATATGTCATAAAAATAAATTTAATTGAAATTTTAATTAGAACTCGTCAAAATATCTTCACAAATGAGGAAGCTATGGAGCAGTATGTTGAAAGCCAAATTTTTTTTAAAGAAAACAATAATAATATTTTATAGGACAAATAAGGGATATTTATGACTTTTTAAACAATTTTTCTCAACTCCCTCCTTAACCTTCCGATTTGGGAGGTTAAAAAAAATAGACAAAAAATGGTTAAACAAACCCTCACTTAACCCTTCCTTCTAAACCCCCACCCTCAAACAAAATACGGTTTTTATTTCCCTCACTTAATTTTCTCACTTTAACTCTCCTCTCTCTCAATCCAAGTAGGCCCTTAGTGTGTGATAGAAGCAACCGTTCTTAGGTCTTCTTCAATAGTTATCGCATTTTTTTGTTAATTTATATTCTATGTTTCAAAGTTCTATTAAGAAGGCTTCCATGACTACGTGGTATGACACTTTTCTCATATAGAAATTCAACTATAAAAAAAATGTCTCCTATACTTAGTATTTGTATTTATTCATATTCTACTTGGCATTAACCAAAACAAAAATTAAATAATGACGACTTTTCACTATAATATGGTAATTAAATATTTATGTGTGACCAATTTTTACATGCCACATAGACATGAAAAAAATTCTACCAATGACATGTAGAGTCACTCACCCTTTTATTTGTAACTAGTCACCTTCACGTGCAACGTAAGAAAAACAAAAAGAAAATAATATTATAAATAAATTAGATAAAAAATTAAATTAAATTAAATATTTTAAATATAATCTGAATATATTTTAATTAAGATTTGTTATAAATATGTTTCTAAATTTTTTGATATGTATTTAGTTAGATAATACATGTAGTTAGTTTAAATATAATTTGAATACCGAATATATTTTAAAATTTATTATATGTATATGTAGTTAGAAGGATTTATAATTTTTATTTTTATTTAGTAGAGAATATACCTACGGCTTGGACTAACTCATTTTTGAGCCGTTTTTTCATATAATACTAGAGATATTTTGTACTTAGGATAATGCTTAGATATGGACTTCCATTAGAAATATTTTTTTCTTGTGAGAAAACTCGATTATATATACTAAGTAAATTCACGTGCGTTGAACGTAAAATAATTTGTTCATTCTGATATTAATATAAAATTATTTAAATATTTAATTTAAAAATTATTATATATATTTATATTTTTATTAAAATTTATTATATATTTAATTATATTTTAATTACAATTAATTATAAATATATTTTTATTTTTTATAAAGAGTTGAAAAGGCTCATCATATTATGAAAGATTTTTTTTTAAAAAGAAGAACCCAAATTGTAGAAGGCCTTAACCCACTAGTGAATATATATATATATATATATATATATATATATATATATATATTTGTATGAAATTGTATGAAAAAAAAAAAAAGGAAAGAAGAAAATTAATTTATAATGACTCAAATAGCCCTACACCTCCTCCCTCTCTCTCTCTCTCCCCCTCTCCTTACGAAGGCCGCTTGCTTTTCCCGCATGCCGATGGGCGGTAGTGGCCACTGATCCACCTCCCCACTCAGCTCTTGCATGCGCCCGTGACCCCCCTCTTTGTCCTCTCTCTCTCTCTCTCTCCACTAACCAAAATGCATAGAAAACCCCCTCCAAAATCCCTCCTCTCCAAACCCACATTCCTCCTCCTCAGCATGGCTTCCCTCCTCTTCCTCTCCATGGCTTCACTCCTCCTCCTCCTCTTCCACTCCCAATTCCCCCTCCTCTCCTCCTCCCAACAAACCCCTCCTCCTTCCCAATCCATCATAACCCAAGCCTGCAAGTCCTCCCTCTTCCCCTCCCTCTGCATCTCCACCCTCCTCTCCCAACCCCCCTCCTCCTCCCCCATCCTCTCCCTCCTCTCCGCCTCCTCCCAGTCCCTCTCCACAGCCCTCTCCCTCTCCCAATCCCTCCTCCTCTCCTCCTCCTCCGTCCCCTCCCGCGCCAACGCCGCCCGCAACTGCCTCGACCACCTCACCCTCTCCTCCCTCCGCCTCAACTCCACCCTCCTCCTCCCAACCGACCAACAAACCTCACCGCTCGCCCGGGCCCTCACCAGCGCCGCCCTCCTCTACCAGTACGACTGCTGGTCCGCCCTCAAGTACGTCAACTCCACCCGCCAGGTCGCCGCCGCAATGTCCTTCCTCCACTCCCTCACCCAGATCACCAGCTCCGCCCTCTCCATGATCGCCGCCGCCCAGCGCTTCGGCCTCGCCGACCCCTCCGTCTGGTCCCCTCCCCAGACCGAGCGCGACGGCTACTGGCCCCCCCACGCCGACTCCCACTCCGCCGACACCGATATCCCATTCCCCTCCGGTCTCAAACCCGACGTCACCGTCTGCAAGCCCGCCGTCGGATCATGCGACTACGCCACCGTCCAAGAAGCCGTCAACGCCGCACCGGACTTCGCCTCGCCTCGATTCGTGATCTACATCAAGTCCGGGACGTACGCCGAGATCGTCGCGGTGCCGTTCGAGAAGACGAATGTGGTTTTCCTCGGGGACGGAATGGGGAAGACCGTGGTCACCGGCAGCCTCAACGCCCAGATGCCCGCCGTCACCACCTACAACACCGCCACCGTCGGGGTGTTCGGAGACGGGTTCATGGCCAGGGACCTGACCTTCCAGAACACCGCCGGGCCCGGGTCCCACCAGGCCGTCGCGTTCCGCTGCGACGCGGACCGGTCGCTCTTGTACTCGGTGGAGTTCTTGGGGCACCAGGATACTCTGTACGCCCGGTCGCTCCGTCAGCTGTATGTTAACTGCACCATCTCCGGTACGGTCGACTTCATATTCGGGAACTCGGCTGCCGTCTTCAGGAACTGCCTCGTCCGGGTCCTGCCGCGGCAGGAGTCGCCGGAGAAGGGGGAGAGCGACGCGGTCACGGCCCATGGCCGGACCGACCCGGGACAGGCCACTGGTTTCGTGTTCATGGAGTGCACGGTGGATGGGAGCGAAGAGTACGTGGAGATTTATAAGAGGAGGCCTACGAGGCATAAGGTTTTTCTCGGGAGGCCGTGGAAGGAGTACTCGAGGACGGTGTTCTTGAACTGCTACCTGGGGGAGATGGTGCGGCCCGAGGGGTGGCTGCCGTTCCGACCGGGGTTCGGACTGAAGACCCTGTTCTATGGGGAGTACGGCAGCTCGGGGCCCGGAGCGAATGCAAGTGGGAGGGTTGGGTGGAGTAGTCAGGTGCCAGAAGAACATTTGGGTGTGTACTCTGTGAGGAATTTCTTGCAAGGGGATGAGTGGGTGCTTAAGAATCAGTAGAAGGGTTGGTGATCTTGGAGAAGTGGGGAGTTGGATTGTACACGTCTTCGGTTGAGGTTTACAGAGTCTGTGGTATTATAGCTTATTCTCATCGTGATTAAGGTATCAAGGAACTGCTTGATTTAAAAATAGATTTAAGACTAAATTGGCTTCAGGATGAACTTCAACATCAAGTCAATGAACTACTGGTTCTCTTGAGGTATCGATCTCTTTACTGTTGTTCAAAATAACTGAGCCCAATGAAATGCCATCTGTTCATAATCTATCAGTTCTAACTTGGTTGACTTGTGAATTCTTGCTCACTTTCCTAGTAGCATTGGTTTTCATTACCAGACCAAATTATTTATACTTCTAAATCTGGTTTAGTTAAGCTAGTATATATGCACGTGCGATTGCACGTATTTTATACTATTTGATAAGAACAAACAATAGTCCTAATTGTTTACTATTTGGGAAGAGCAAACAAACAACCCTCCTTATTTTTTTTAATACGTAACTACCTAACTATCCATGTTAAATTTAATGAACAATTTTAATTAGTAAACATAGTTAAGCCACATTTTTGGAATAGAAACTTTCACGGTGAATCCCAACTTTTCTTATTATATAGTAGTATAGATTATGCGCGATGTTTGCTATAGTACATTACACTGTTGCTTGGTACATTCATAAGGACACAATTGGAACGCTTGCCATTTGAAAAAATATGCAACGCAAGTTTTTGGTTGTAAATGAGGAATGACACAAGAATTTAAGAAGTTAAGATAACCCTGTCTGAAGAGGGACCTCCTTTTGATGCCTGGGAGTTTCATGCAGTTGTTCAGATCACTTCATATCCTAAATGAGTAGCACTTACACAAGTTCTAGACTATGTGGTTGCTTGGGTGGCTAGATTCTTGCTTACTATAGTTCATAGGCGCCTATTGCCACCATTGCCTAGTAGGCTCCTAATGTAATGATACGGATACACCTATTATTCTAGTATCTTGGAGTCTGTCTTGTCCGGCATGGCACCTACTTTGGAGTGTGTGTTTCCTAAAATTGTATACATTCCATGAAAAAACATATAAAACAACTAGCTTTGCATTTTTTTTCCCCACCTACTGACATTAACATAAGCTACATACAAATATGATTAAAACCTAGTAGAGTGGGGGAGTAAGAGTAGAAGAAGTTGATGTAAGCTTCATAAAAATCAAATAACATTTTTTCTCTCTCTCTCGAGTAGAGTCAAGCTGCTTGTGAGCCTAGTCTATTTCAAGTTCTGGCCAGTTATGCTACAATGAGCAAGAGGTTTGCTTCCTGCTAAATGAGTTGGTATGAAATTGTTACTCAGAGAATCTTTTACACTGGCTTGATTTATTGAACTACCATGTTTGTATATGTTAGTCTTTTCCAAGCCATTAATCTCTTAAAAGTCCTCTCACCTGGCGAAAGATTATCCATCCCTTGCTTTTCTTATGGAGCATTTAATTGTGTTAAACGTATTTCTGTAATTTCCTCGTAGGGAATGCTTCATTGTATCATCTGATATGAAAAAGAGTGATCTGTGCATGATCTATTTATATCATTCTTCCTTCTTTTAGGCAAAATCAGACACTTGTTTTTTCTTCATAATTCAATTGTTTTTTCTTCTCCTTTCTATATCTGCTATTTCTGTATCATATCTTGCTAAGTTCGCACTCATGGAAATATTTCATAGTTCACTTGGTTTTTGTTCTTCTCGCTGTATCTGCTTTGTATACATGGTCAGAAGCAACTTCTAGCTAGTCTTCAATCATTCTGTTTAAAGCATGTCAACTTGAAGTACTAGAGCCTGGCAGACATAATTGACTTTATTTTTTTGTTGGTAACCCACACTGTGTATATTGTTGTAATAATTTCTTTTTTGTACCATATAAATTTAAGTTTGTTACTTCTATGCTGATATTGTGTATGTGTTCTATTTTATCATCTCGTCACCTTCAATGCAAAATGTGTTTGTGACTTCTATACTTTAATGTTCAAGTACATATTTTCTTGCCGAGCTCTATTTGGCCTTTAGAGCAACAGCTGCTCTACTTGATTGCTAGTTTGCTACCAACCAGTGTTAGCTAGCACAAAGTATTTATGTAGACTATTGGTACTGATACTGATTTCTATGGTTTAATTCAGAATGAAATGGATATCCTTTTGATATGCATAATTTGGATCTACTGTTGCTTACATTTGGTTTTATTGAAAATATGTCGGGGTTTTGTTAGTTTTGCTGTTACTTTATTTCTCCGAAGTTTTTTCATAGTTCAGAGATCTGGGGTTTCTCTCTTTTTACAATTAATAATACTCTTGTATTGTTCTGTCATTGTGTGTCTACATCTCTTTAGTAGTTTTGACAACAAGAACCTTCCTTTTATGAGTGATATCCTTTTATGAGTGATACTCTTTATAAATTTGTGGTGTGCGTTCTCTAGAAAAATTATTCGTTTGATGTTGTTAACTGCAGGCACCCCCAATATGTGCCAGTTCATCAACAAGCTGATCTGTCAATCGACTTCCAGTATCTCGCAGAAACATCAAGCTAGTGCTTAAATGAAATCTATCGGTACTGGAGTAGGTGATAATGTTAAGGTTGTGAAGATGTCTCAAACTGCAAGATCCCGATACCAACAATGTTATTCGCTGATGATGCAAGTTATCTGCAAAAGCATTCTGTAGCGAAGAGGTTCGATGGTTGATTGGATTCATGAGTCAGGAATTTTCTAGTACTAAATTGTATGGCGAATTTGGTGAATGCAACTGATATCTGCAACTTCCAACTCTTGCTGATACTTGTAACTGATACATTCTTAGGTAGTACATATTACCTGTTACTTTTATCATTCTGTCGTGAAGAGAAATCAATTTCCTTAGTCTTTTCCATGGAGATGAAAAATTAGAATTATTGTCAGGTTACCTTTCTTTCCGTGTTTGGTTGGTATAGAAAAGTAAAAATATATATCAATGTTTCAATAATATTATAATATTTTAAAATAAAATTAATATTATTGAATCCAAAAGTAATGGATAAAATATACAATAACATATTTGAGTCGACAAAAATAGTTTTCAAGTTTGTGGCTACCAAACAAAGAAAAATAATTTTTTTATTTTTATGATTCCTTAAATTCGTGAACCGAACATAGCATTAGCGTGTAACTTATGAGTGGTTATCTTATGGGATAGATAACATAGGTTATTTTGGCAATAGAAACAATCTGTCGGTCGTTGGTTTCATTACTTCCACGACTTTATTTAGAACGAAAATTAGATTGACAAAAGTTCTATTAAGTTGTAGGTTCGCAACTTTACTTTCCTAAATAACAGTAAAAGTAAAATAAATAAAATTCAATTCGTACTCAACTCCTTGAAAGCAACTGAAAAGTATTATTTCCCAAACGATTCTCTCTCTCTCTCTCTCTCTCTCTCTGTGCACAAAATTTCAACTAAACATCAAATTTCTATTTACAACAACAAAGAGTTGCAACCAATCATCATATTCCTATTTGCATCATGAATTTGTAATCTAGCAACATTATTTACAACCAACAAGATAATGTATATGTGATAATAGCTACATCTACAAACATTACACCGCAAAATGTTGGAAGTTATTTTCATTTACAAGCAACTGGACAGTCTCGTTTGATTTCGAAAGCTATTTCAAATTCTAATTAGTTTTGAAAAGTTTGTTAAGCTATTATTAGCATAAGCAACCACAATAAACAATTCCAAACGCAGTTTACACAACTTTAATGTACTTTGCATCTCTACAAACGTCAAACTAAATTGGCTATTACATTACAAAAAGTGAGTGAAAAACTTGTGCATAATGGCTGTATATTTGAAGATGAGATTAAAAAATTGACCGTTAAGTTGTTGACAATGTTGTTAAGTTTGTAATATGCTAAATTTACATTTATGCCATGTTCGGTTCGTAGAAACAAAATTTTGAAAAGAAAAAGTAATTCATTTTATGTATTTTGGATGAAAGGCAACGGTCAGGAACAAAAAAAATTCATAAAAGAAAATAAATGGGGAACACTGGCTCACATATCCATCCCAATGATTCATTTTTTCCTTCGAACTTTTCTGGCTTTACCAAATGTTATTTTTTTTTCTGATAAAAATTATAATTTTTAAAGAGAAAATAAAATTCAAAGAATTAATTCTTTTTGTTTTCTTACCTTTTCTTTTCGCAAAGCAAAGGAGGCTTATACACCTGTAACTTTTCGTACTTTTATGGCTTGCTATTTGCCACTAGCCCCAAGAAGCATAAAACATTTCCGATGAGATACATGGAGCTATTCTGAGATACCAAGCACTAGCTCCCGGTGCGACTTCATAAAAAGCAAGAAAAGAGAATATTGAAGAAAATGAAACGCACGTGGTGGTCATTATAGCGGTTCCTTCTGATCCTATTTTTCTACATGCTATTTTTTCCTTTGCTATCATCACATTTTTTTTTTTGTTTTATTTTAGAAACAAAAGAAATCCATCAAATGGTCTGCTTTTGCGAGTGGCTTATAGATGTGATGGGTGGCTAGTGTCTGTTTTGGAATTGCTATTGCTTTAACCATTTTTTAAGTACCTTTCTAAACTGTTTGAATATTAGAATATTTTTCATAAATATTTTTTATAACGAAAATTTTCATAGAAACATTAAAATGTTGTGAAATTGAGCTGAAGGAAAAAATAATTTGTGAAATTATAAAATAAGAACTAAAACGTCCTAACAAAAGACATTTAAAAAAAAATTATAGTAGGACATTTTTGTTGATATTGAAAATTAATTTTCCATTTACTAGCGTTAATAGTATTAATAACTACAAAATAAAAAAGAAAAAGAAAACTGATATGGAAGAACATTTTTAACAAAAAAATGTCTTAGAAATCGACATTTTCCTCACTTTTTGTTTGTTGTTGAAAAAAATGGCATAGGTAGTAAATATTGGATTTTATTATATATATATATATATATATATATATATATATATATATATATATATATATATATATAGTCTGGTATATAATGCAAATACAATGGAGAAGACTACGCATAGACATGATCAATACAAAGAACATCTCAGGGATGATAGAGGAGATTAAAAGTCTTCAGAGAAGGGAGAAATTGGTTTCGAGAGGCAAGTGTGCGGCTAGCTGCGGAGATTTGACACATTTGGAAGGAGAGACCAATAGAATTTTCAAAGGAAAAAAATTACTCTCCTAATTGGAATTGTTTATAATATAGATGCTAATGTGTCGTGTCTGTTAAATGTAGGGACGTGAAGCCGCCTACATAAAATGTATTGACTCAGATTTTAGTAGCAATCAAAATTACCTTCTTACAAAAATATATACATAAAGTATATATACTCACATAATTAAAAATTAAAGAAAATATAACTAATTGTTTAACTATATAATATTATATAATTATAATCAAACATTTTTTCTAGCTCATATCGTTAAGATGTGAGACAATCTTCATGATTGGTCAAATTTGATTTTCTATTATCTTATTTCTACCAAATTTATTATTTTTTCAAATATTTTTTTTTTACATAATATTAATTTTTTAAATAAATAATTAAGTATTTATAAATAGCTTAGATGACTAACTTTTTAGTAGTTTTGAAGTCTCTACGGGGTGAGAATAGATAAGATTTTTTTTAACGAATTCCATCTAAAATTACTAACAAAATATGGTTGAGGAATTGTTTAAACAAAATAATTTAACAAAATAAAAAAAAAAAAAATCAATCATTAAAACGGCAATTTTGGATACGACCATATTTATACACGGGTCCCACACGATTCGTGTACACTCGAGACGCCTTGGAGTAAAGGTGTTCGTTTACTCTCTCTCTACTCAGAGAACACAAAACAAAATGAAAAGGGGAACCAAACCCCTCAATTTCTAAGAAGAAGAAGAATCCATAGGTACAGCTTTCCCCAAAATCTCGATTTTCTACTTAAATTCTACTCAAATCTTTTCGTCTTCGATAGATTTCGAGTTCAGTAAGGGACGAGGAAAAAAAAATTCCGATTTTTGTTGTTGTTGTTTTTTGTTGTTGCTTATTTAGCAACGAGGAAATGAGCGTTTCTGCTTGACAAAGTCGAGTTTTGAATGGATTTTTCTCAGTCATGATAGAAGTAGCATTGTTTGTTGAGCAGTTTGGGTTGAAGTCAAGTTGGTTGAAGTATTCACTTGGTTGGTGGGAAATTAGGGTTTTGGTAAACGGTGATGGAGTTGGCTTCTTGATCGAGTTTCTCTACTGCAGTGGAAGTAGCATTGTTCAGGGATCAGTAGTATTAATATTATCACTTGGTTGTCTTTGGATCAAATTCTAGTACTATGGGATTTAGGGTGTATAACGAGCGATTCAAAGATAAAAGCTGATTTTTGCATAACATGGATATATGAATACAACGGTGATTTTGGCGTGTCCTAGTTTAGCTTTGTGTGTATTTGTTGTGTATGATATGATATGACACGGATACGGCACTGATTTTTTGGAGAGTTCTTGCTTACTAACTGACATTTTTTTGTTGGTTTTCTAGGCCTTCTATTGCCTTCCACTGGTGTGCAATGCTTGATAATAGAAAGTTTTTAGGTCAAAGTATTAGAATACAAGCAGTTCTGTTCACTGGCCAGCTTGACTTGCAAGAAATTCTATTTCCGGTATTATTTTTTGGTAAGTTATTGTTCAGTTGGTTTTGTGTAGTAGATTTATCTGCACTAGAAAATATTATGGGATGCATTATTTTATATTAAGTGGCTCATAGCAAAAATGATCTCTGCAACGTTTTTTGGTACGGAACTAGGATACTAGGATTCTACTGCATAAGGAAGATCTTGTTTTTCTAAGTACTAAAGTGCATTATGATATTTCATCTCCTATGAAGTTGGAAGTTTTAGGTTTTATTGTTCCGTACCCAATTCACAGATTATGTGGAGTTTCTCCATCTCAAGCTTAGAATAGAAGTGTCACTTTCCGATAACCAGTTTGGCTTGCAAGAAAAGTACTTTCAAGTCAACAGCTTTTCATCCAAATTAATTGAAGTATTCCTTGGTTGTCTTTGGATCAAATTCTTTGTGTCACTGCTATTGTTGTGATTGACATGTCACTTTTATTTGTTATCTGGAATTGAAAAATGGTGATGGGTTGGATGGAGATTAGGGTTTACTGCATAAGTTAACTTATTCTTTTAAATTAGTAGTAGAAGTCACTTGGTATTTCATTTCCTTTGAAGTTACTAGTTTATGCTCTATTGCTCCATACCTACTTTTCGAAAGAATCAAAACCAACTTTTTCGTGGAGTCTCGCGACTCTCTCCATCACAAGCTCTACAGTTTATACTGGAAGCAACTTTCTTCATTTCTTAAATTGGTTCAAGTATTACTTGGTTGGCTTTGGATCAAATTCTGTTAGCGAGTATTATGAGCACTATTTGTCGTGTCACTTTTACAATATTTGCAATGGAAAAATTGAGCAGGGTGTATATAGAGTAGCTCATAGCAAAAATAATCTTTTCCAATATTTAGTACTGGCCTTTACCTGACATGAACTTTTTGTTGGTCTTCAGGACTTGTCAAGACTTGGTGTGCAAATTGATATTGGTGCAAGTCATACAACAAACTATATTGGTCGGGTGAAGAAAGTATTCAGTTGCTAATTTATAGTGTATAAAGAGTGTCTTGGCTGTAAATTCTCATAGTGGCTTGTTATAAGCAATCTCTGTGATCTTATTATCTTTATTAAGTTGTACAGTTTGGCTGCAGAGAGCAGCATACCTTTTCTGAGCTTTGGGTTCAGTAAATTGTCAGAATTTTGAGTCTGAGCATGCCTTTTCTTGTTTTGGAATCAGAATTTTGATAGTTGTTCCTCTAGAATGACGTGGAAAGTACTTTTCTGTTTACTGCTGCTGTTTATTTTGGCTGAGTCGTCGAGCCGGCCAATGAAGATTTTCTCGCACGGCTTGGGTGTGCAGTCAAATATATTATCAAGTTGGCCGATTTTGAGTGCAGGAATATTTGTAATGGCTGCAGTTCTTCTATCTTTGTTTCTTATTTTCGAGCATCTTGCTGTTTATAATCAGCCTGAGGTATATTAATTTTAACCCCTAAATGTCTTTTTTTGTTTTCATCTATTTGTGCTTGCAATAATATTCTTTTGATATCATATTTTGCATATCCATAAAATTTTCATCTTTTGGCTATTTGGTTCCCATCTCAAATGGAATGTTTACCGTTTCTGCCGGTATCTTGGTCAAAATGGCAAATGAAATCTGTTTGGTTCTTAACGTTATCCGTTTCACCATGCAAAAAGGCCGAAAATAGTAAACACCAAATGGGAACCAAACTGGCCCTTTATGTAGCAGTAGTCCTCTGCCTTTTGTAGATCATGACCATTTCTGTGGATGCAAATACGTTTAAGGTTATAACTTGTTGGTTGTACATATTATTTGGTACTTGGATGACTAATGCATGGTATTCTTTTCAGGAGCAGAAGTTTCTTATTGGACTCATTCTAATGGTTCCTGTATATGCAGTGGAATCGGTACGTTGAAATTTACCCGTATATCTTGGCAGAACCTAGTTCTTGTAGGAATTAAGCTTTCCATTTCGTTTCAAGGATCCCCGAGTATTGAAGTGAACATTCATGTCCATATAATTTACCAATGGGATATTCTAAATTGAAGAACGACCTGAACTGATTTGATCACACATTGTTAGTTTTGTTTTGATATCCTTTGGATCACAAAGTGTGTCCTGAGAAAATCATAAGTTATCAAATTAGATTATGTAGCCTTCAGCTATGTATTTAGTTTTCTTTTCTTTTCTTTTGATCATGATATTTGTTAAGTGCTTATTTGAAATCGTTCCATGTAGCCTTCAGCTATTTATCTATATGTTGGTCATGATGTTCATAAGTTATTTATTTAAATAGAAACACAACCTTATCAAGGTTTTATGACAGTATCTGACACATCCAGCGGTTGCTGTTCTTTCAACAGTTTTTGTCATTATTGAACTCAAAGGTTGCATTCACTTGTGAAATAATGCGGGATTGTTATGAGGCATTTGCTTTGTATTGCTTTGAGAGGTATCTGATCGCGTGTTTAGGTATGTTTAGTTTCTCATCTCCTTTTCGTTCTTGTTTCAGTTTAAACTGAGTTAACTTATGCTCAAACTTTCACCCTGATGCTTAATAGTTTCACAAAATAACTTATGCTCAATCTTTATGGCCAAAAATCATGTGTTGGCAGAAGACTAGCCAGTAGGTTTAGTTTGGTAAAAATCCCTTTTTGGAGAGCTTTTTCTGCTTATGTTGGTCACTTTGAGGAAGAAATCCATGTCATGTGCAAAGTAACACTTCTGCTAATGAAAATCAATACAAAATGAGTGAACTGTCGTGGAAGCTGCAGTGATATTTGATTGCTTTTCACTTATTCTTTCTCTAAAGCAGAAACAAATATATGTTTATTATCAGCTAGAACCTCATCTGCTTTCTGAAGCAAAAGATTATATCTAGCTTAAGGGACAATATACAGCTTGTTTTGTGAGTTGCGATGTGTCTTCACATGATATTAAAGTCCTTCCATGTTAGTAGGGGGTGGGGGGTTGTGGGGTGGGGAGGGGGGGGGGGGAGATAGCGGTACGGTACGTTGGAAATAGGCTTCTCGGGAATACAATACGGTTGTCCTAAGTGTGGAATGTTTTGTAGGAACAAATATGTAATGCAATTATAACATATATTAAAGCTTCAAAAGTAATCATATACCATGACATAGCATGACAAATTCAAAAATAATTTTTTTTATAACTTCCAAAGAATCCTAGCAATAATGTCTTGTAAAGAAAGTAGCGGGTCTTGGAAACTATTTTTTAATGAAAAATAAGTAAATAACTAAAACAACATCTTTTCTTTAAAAGCTTGGCTGGAAACTCAAGTATATGTTGTGCTCACTTGTCCGAACATGGATTTTGTCACGACCCGCACTCGGGTATTCGGGTACGAATGCGTGGGCATGCTCAGCCTACGCCGCAGGGTCGACGGTAGAATGCTGTCTGGAACTAGTACTGTATAACCAACACCTCATAATATAAAGGGAACAAATATTATACTCAATCACAAAACTAAGGTAGGTAGAAACATGCTGTAGTATATATATGCATATAAATGTTACAGTACAAAATCTTGTATTCATAAATCATACAACTATAGTAAGTCTGCAAACTTTAACTATTGTCATAACTAGGTCTCCCGCTTGCGGTCTTTCTCGATCCTCCAGGAGGTAAAATCAGGCTCGGAGCTATTTTCCGAAAATCCATAATAGATGGGACATAGGTCCTTCTAAGTGCTACCTGAAATATTATCCAGTCAGGATTGAACGAGTACAATTCTAATAGCAGTTTCAATACATGATAAGGACTATAAAACATTAATAGTACGTATGATGGATAAAAATAAACTGACATCAAACCATGGTAAAGATTGAACAGGAAAAATGAATAAACAGAAAAAATATGACATGTATCAACAAGGAAATCTATAGTCATTAAGTGTTTTGAAATATTAGTTTGATTATGTGATCGGTTTAGGATTGCACAATGGGAGCCAGCTAATCATACGTGAAGTGTATGGTTAGCCTTTGCATAAGAATTATATTTGCACAAGATTTAAGGGTATGATCACATATAAACTAGCATCTCCCCGTCCCGACTAGCATACATGAATCACACGAACATCAAGTATTTCACAAGATCAAGGTCTAAAAGCACAAGATATGCCAGTCCATGTATCTTCGTGTCATGAATCAAGTACAACAATACTACATGTGTTATAGAAATTATCAGTAAGAAAATCATTAGAGACTGTACTCGCCTGGGGTCCAAAGCGGGTGAAACAAGTCAGAGTGTGCGACGGGGTCCAGATAACCTATATCATGAATAATTTACATTAATTGGTGAAATATACTTAAGTAGATTTAACCCACTAGATTTCTAGGTCAATTTTATTCTATTTCTGGTTATAGACGGGACAAATATCTATATAAAAACTTAAATATAAAAATAATGTATAGATACATATATATAGATACATATATAAATACATATATAGATACACACATATATATAGATACATATATAGATACACACATATATATAGATACATATATAGATACACATATATATAAGATATATAGATACATATATAAATACATATATAGATACACATATAGTATACATATATATATAGATACATAGATATATAAATACATATATAGATACGCATAAAGATAATATATATATATATATATATATATATATATATATATAAT